>JACERP010000209.1:0-178571 GCA_014080715.1 Scenedesmus sp. NREL 46B-D3
GCAAGCTGGTGCCGCCAAGTGGACAGTTACTTGCGAGTTTGCTGTGCCTCACTTGTTGTGTGCCGCTGTTCATGCCAGGCAGCATACGCATGCGTCTGCTGGCCAGCTACCGCAACACCGTTGCACCCGATGCATGTGCTGAGGACGCCGTGCGTGTGGTAGCATTTTGTGGCCCACCCACGCATCATGCCTTTACAGAGAGAGAGTAGTTACGCGTGGGTCCAGTCACCATCTTACATGGTATGAGCCACCCCAAATGAGCACGGTGTTACAGCGTGACAGGGAAATGTGGAGCGCACAATACAGCAGATTGTGTCCATCCAGATACATTTGTGGCACCGTGCCCCCTTCACGCTGCGTCGTGCTGCACACGCAGGAGCACGCCGCCGACCCCGGCAAGGGTTGGCGTGCCAAGGACTGCGCGGTGTACCTGGTCATGGCTGTCACCGTGCGCGGCAAGACTGGGGAGCTGGGCGCCACCACCACCAACCGCCTCGTCGACATCAGCGACTTCTTCGCTCAGCAGGTGCGGCGCTGAGCTGCTGAGGGCGGCTGGGCAGGGGTGCCCCGATTTCAGCGTGGCGCTGGTGGTCACAAACAAAACTTGTCAAGCTGAACAGGCACTGCCAAGCCAGATCAGCCCACAGTTACAAGCAGTTCAACTACGACGCCAGTGAATGTGACGTAATAGACGCTCCATTATTGGCTTTCAAGGATGCCTCAACACCTTCACCCCCCATAATTGGCTTTCAAGAATGCCTCACCCCCCCCCCGCCCTTACCACCCCACCCCATCCTCACTCACTCGCTGGCAACTGTCTGGTGTGCCTTATGGGTCTTCATTGTGTGCTCTGTTTGCTGCAGGTGCTGCCGGAGCTGCAGGACGCAGCTATCAACGAGCGCCCCATCCTCAAGGCAGATGCACTCAAGTTTGTAACAACTTTCCGTAGCCAGCTGCCGCAGCAGACGCTGCTGGCCCTGCTGCAGCCCTGCACTGCGCTGCTGGCCAGTGAGGCTGTGGTGGTGCACAGCTACGCGGCAACGGCCATTGAGCGTTTCCTAGCACTGCGTGAGGGCGGCAGGCCAAAGTGAGTTTGCTGCTGCTGCTGCCGTTGCACTGTGGTGGTGCTGGATGAGTGGAAAACAGCTGCTGTGGTTGCTGCTTGTCAAAGCACCCTTGTCTATGCTGTATGTCTTCAGCCAAATAAGCAACTGCCACGTAGGCTCAGTTCTGGCAAGGGCCTCGCCGTGCCGGCCTGTCCTGCTGAATCCGGCTGCATGTCTGCACTTGAGCATTCACCTGTGTCTTGACTGTCTGGTTGCCGCTGCTGCTGGCACACCCTCCACTCCTGCAGGTTGGCTGTGTCTGAGGTGCTGCCGGTGGCGCAGCCGCTGCTGACGGGGCTGTTTGCGGCGTTCAGGCACCCCGACTCTGCCGAGAACGAGTACCTGATGCGTGCTGTGATGCGCCTCATCAGCTTCTTGGGCGCGGAGATGGCCCCTGTGGCGCCGCTGTGCCTCAAGGTGTGCTGGGGGCGCATGCGTGCTGGCTGCTGGGTGTGGCTGAGGCTGTTGAGACTGTGCTGTCGGGTGTTTGGTGGCGGCAATGGATTGGTCCTGGTGGATTGGCAGGCAGCAGACACAATCATCGGGCATGCTTGCATAAGCAGCAGCAGACAGTATGCCTGCCGCCCAGGTGGGTGCGTCAGCCCGCAATGCAGCCCAGCGCTGCCCAAAATCAGCACGATGCGCGGGCACAATCAACTCGGGTACACGTCATGTTTGTTCCAAGTACTGAGTCACCAAAGTAGGCCAGTGTTCCACCATACCTGCCGCCTCTGCTGCTGCCTGCAGGCGCTGGCGGACATGCTGGTTGAGGTGTGCAAGAACCCCAAGTCGCCCGGCTTCAACCACTACCTGTTTGAGTCTGTCGCGGCGCTCATCAAGCATGGCACGGCAGCAGACAAGGCTCAGCTGGCCACGTATGAAGCCACGTTGTTCCCAGCCTTTGACATTGTGCTCAGCAACGATGTGCAGGTGCGGACTGCCTAAGACGAGCTCCGATAGCAACGCGTCATCTGTGGTCTTTGCTGCATGTTTGGCTGTTTCCATAGCCAGCTGCCTACACCATGCTTTTGTTGTGCTGTGTGTGCTTATGTGAGTGGTGCAGCGCCATGCATTGTGTGTATGCACATGCTTCGTTACACGTGCTTTGTTGCAGTCACCAGGCAGGCAAGCACTGTACGCTTACGGCTGCTGCAGGAGTGCCAGCCAGGCATGCCAGTGCGCTGCGTGCTTTGGTATGTTGTGCTTGATGTCCCTTGTGTTGTGGACTGCTTGCAGGAGTTCCATCCGTACGTGTTCCAGATCCTGGCACAGCTGATCGAGCTCAGCAGCCCCCCACTCAACGCGGTGAGCTTGCAGTGTCAGGTGCTGTGTACAAGCATCAACCGGGGGATGAAGGCAGTGAGGGTGGGGATCTTGGATGATACAGTGTACATCTAGTCACTGCTGGGAACACATGCTGCCTGCTTTTCTAATTGTTGCATATGCGCCAGCGTTTGCTCTTGTTGCTGACCATCCTTGATCCACTCAGCAGCAACGTGTTTGCTGGCGTGGTCACTGGTCAGTATTTGGTATCTGCCAGCAGCTGTGCTCCATCCTTCTCGCCATTGCCCTGTCCCACGTAGACCTGCTGCACCTGCTGATTTTGCAGCCGTACATGGCTGTCTTCCCACCTCTGCTCAACCCTATGTTCTGGGAGCGGCCGGGCAATGTTCCCGCGCTGACGCGCCTGCTGGTGGCCTACCTGTCCAAGGCGGGGCAGGAGCTGGCGGCAGCAGGTGAGAGGTGGAGGAGCGCTGCAGCTGAGGTGCGTGGCGTGCAAGTGTAGAGCAGCAGCAGAAGTGGCCCATGTGCTTGAAGACAGCAGGCTGTCCTCCAAACCAGGCTGCTTCTTGACTTCTGCAGTCAGCGGCAGTGGCACAGCATGTCAGGGGAGTGCACCAACATGGGCAGCTGTGCACTGCCTGCTTGCTGTCCACCCTGCTGCCCATCCTTGCTGCTCCACCCCTGTCGCCGTACTGCAGGCCACCTTCTTGCCTGCCTGGGTGTGTTCCAGAAGCTCGTTGCCAGCAAGTCCAATGACAGCTATGGCTTTGCCCTCATCAGCGGCATCGTGCAGCACCTGCCACCCGCGGCCTACCAGCAGTACCTCCCCACAGTGTGGCAGCTGCTGTTTACACGCCTGCAGGTGGGGAGCAGCTCAGCATTGCAGGAGCGGCTAGGGTGGGGCGCATGAGATGGTTGCAGCAGAAATCCATATGGCAATACAGGGTAGAGAGAACTTGTGTTGGGCGCAGGACTTCATGACACGCCTGTGCTTGTATGCTGTCAGAATACTGTGAGACCGTAACGCCACGCGAAACACTGGCGCAGGCAAGATCATGGCGCACATGGTGACAGTGCTGTCTTCCCTGCAAGTGCAGCAGCCACACTGCTTGTCACACGCTGTTTTTTTAGCGCACAACGTGCGCAAACATAAAATTAGGTGCTGCCTATTGGTTGCGTGGCTTGCACAATTCACATGCGATGCTTGCTGCTGCTGTTGTCGGCTGACTCCCTGTCCTCCTCCCCACCCTCAGGGTTCCAAGACGCCGCGCTTCACTCGTGGCTTTGTGGTGTTTGTGTCGCTGGCAATCTGCAAGCTGGGCGTGGAGGGCGTCAGCAGCAGCATGGATGCAGTGCAGCCCAAGGTCATGCTCATGATACTGCAGCAGGTATGTGAGAGGGTGACTGGCTGCATCGCGTGAGGGGTGCCACAGCTGTGCAGTCTGGGAGGGGCAGATGCATGGTCCCGGCAGCGTCAGCTTTAAACTAGCACTTCAAATGCACTGTTTTGACGGCTGCTGTTTTGCTGAGCAACTAGGCTTGATGGGTGGTAGTTGCAAACATCTTCAGCTTGTCTGTGTTGCTGGTGTCGAAGGTGATGGGATGCTGCCACATGGTACCGCTGCTGTGTGCTTGCACGTGCAAACGCTCGAGTAGTATGCCAGTGTGATGTGGTGGCGTGTGTCCCCTATCGGCTGCTCTCCTGCTGCTGCTGCTGCTGCTGCTGCTGCTGCTGCTGCCGCTGCTGCTGCTGCTGCTGCTGTTGCTGCCTGCTGCTGCTGCTGCGCCTTGCTGAGAGCAGGTGTGGGCTCCCAGCCTGTCGTCAGCTGACGGCCCCGAGGAGAACAAGCTGGTGGCAGTGGCAGCAACCAAGTGCCTCACAGAGAGCGCTGACGTGTACGCAGCTACGCCCCTCTGGCAGCAGCTGCGCAGTGCGCTGGACGCAAAGTTGGCAGGTGGGGCATGGAGCAGCCAGGCACGGGCCTTGCGCTGAGCGGTTGCCACTTTCTTGACATCCATGAGTGATCATAAAAAGGAACTGTCGATGCTGTTGCATCATGGACATGTGAATGTGGCCAGCCTGCGCTTGCTGCCTACAAGACCGAGCCATTGCTGGGAGTATCTCGACATGCGGCAGGAACCCCCAGCGCTAAACTCACACACCTACACATAGTGACTTGCCACCGCTTGCACTCTGTGTGGCTGTCCTTATCATGCCGCCACACTCTTGACTGCCGCCCTGTCTCCTGCCAGGCACCGAGGCTGGCTCTGCTGGCGAGGAGGATGGCGGCGAGGAGGCGCTGGAGCTGGGTGCAGGCTACAGTGCAGCCTACGCCAAGCTAGCAAATGCCAGCATGCCCGAGCGGCCCGTGCTGAGCGAGATTGCAGACCCCAAGCAGTTTGCTGAGAGCAGGTTAGCCAGCTTCATGCAGCGAGTCAGCGGCAGCTGATGTGGCAGGCCTGCTGTGGCTGTCGGACGGACGCAGACATAGGCCAGCACCAGCACCTGATGCAGCCGGCATCAGTGCTGCTAGGCTGTGTAGGCAGAGCTATGGGTAGCCAGAGCACTGCAAGCAGTAGGCAGGCAGTTGCTCTGCATGTAGTGAATGGTTAGTAGCTGTGTTGCTGCAGACATTATATGACTACTTACAATTGCAATGTGAAGAAAAAACATGTAGAAGAACTGGTGTTCATATTACGGCCCCTGGCACGTTGACCAATTGTCAAGTCCAAGTTTAGATGGGTGCACGTGGTTGTCTCGGCATGCTTGAACTTCGTGGTTTTGTATGTATGTATGGTAAGCAGGCAGCAATCATATCAGCTGCGCCTCTGTGAAGCACTGCGCCAGCATCATGGTGGAGACAGGGGATATCATGCGGCGGTGCAATAGTTATCCAGTGCTCCTAGATGCTATCTAGCTGATGCCAGCAGCACATGCGGCGATGCCGCTGCTGCAGGGTGAACGTCATTACAATGCACGTGTTGTACAGGCGGTCTCAATCACCACGCTTGCTGTTGGTTGCAGCAGACCTGCAGGCAGGTGATTTCTCTGGGCAGCCAGCCATCAGCTGTCGTTTCAACTGGGCAAAGTTTGATCACATCGGCGTGAATGCTGTTGCAGCATGTGCTGTATGTCTCGTTTGCACTCCATGAGTGCCGCATTTGCTGCATTGTCTTTGCAAGTGTGTCTTCCTGCAAATCTTGCATTGCACTCCTGAGGCAATGATGGCCGCAGCTTGGGGCGGGCTACGGCTTGGCAAAGACAAAGGAGTGCGGCTCTCCTGAGATGCTTAACATCAGTTCGTGTACAGGTAAGCTGATGTTTGGACTGCCACGTAGTCACAGCAGGGATACGAACCGGTTTGCATTTATTGTACCTTTGGATATACAAATAAGCAAAGGTGTAATATACAACAACAAACCCTCACTGTCGTCTATAGATGACAACAAACCCTCACTTGTCGCCTTCAGCCCTGGGGTGACCAGGGCCCCTGGACATGCGTTGATATCTCCCTGTATCATTGGTGTTCTGGTGGCTACTATGACGCAAGCTCGAATCGTCATTTTACTATGTCTACATAGCTGGTGTGGACGTGATGCGACCGCGTAGAAGCCGGCGATCTGTAAGAGATCAGTTTTTTGATGGATACAGCGCACCTCACTGGTGTAATCAAGCCACTTGAAGGTGGCGAGTTCCAGGCAGGGTGCCGGGTGAGAAGAGTTCGCAAAATGCATTGTGGGCTTGGGTGCTAAATTGCAGTTGACTCAGTGCCATTTTTGCTTGCAGAGAATTCGTGTGCAGTCAGCGGAAGCAACTCTATTCCTCAGTGTCCAGCAGGCAAGCAGTGCTGAGCCCGGGTTGGTGGCATTGCAAGATGTAGGCTTTGACCACGCGCCTGCAGTGGATTGTTGTCCTGCTTCGACCAGTAGCGGTGTGTCGCAAGAGCTAAAGTCGTGGCAGCAGCAGCAGCAGCAGCAGCAGCAGGGGCAACAGCTGTTGCAGGCGACATCAGCCCCGTCAGCCTTGCTGAGCACACCGCAGGTGTCATGTGGGATCACCAGAAGCAACAGCTGGAGCACTCCAATGCCTAAAGTGCGGGCAGTGGTTGCAGTGGGCGGCAGGTTCAGGGCGTTGGCTGGCTCAGGGTCATGGGAGTACGTGGGTGACATCATCACCTACAAAATGGTGGGCATACCACGCTCAGCAACATATGCTGAGCTGCAGGCCCTGCTAGCCAGCAGAGCAGAGTTTGCCGCTGCGCTGGGCACCTGCGGCATCCAGGTGAGGCGCGCCTGCCACACCCCAGCAGCCCCAGGTCAGGCCAGGATGGCAGCGGCAGCTGTCACACCACGACAAGGCTCATGGCCCATGCATGGTGGCCCATGTATCATGCAGATGCTCTGCACTGCTGGTCACCGTGGCACTGTAGCCGGGCCCTGGATGCTCTCACCAGCAGGCAAAGCACACTGCCAGCAAGCCTAAGACGCCTGCACTGCATGCTGCCTCATGGCGCTTGCACCATTTTCCTCCTGGCAACACCGACTGTGCACTGCTCATGTAGCGCTGTGCATCGTGTCGGCAAGCGCGCCCGCTGTTTCTGCTGCTGCGGTTTCTGCTGCTGCCGCTGCCGCTGTCCATGCGCAGTACGGCTTGCCTGGCTCAGCTGGCACCTTCATTGACTTGACAACAGACGAAGACCTGCAGGACATGGTGCGCCCTGCAGCCCACCGCTGCAACAGACGTGGAGGCAGCTGCTGTGCGCATGCATGATGTGTTGGGGCTTTTGCACGTTGGACCTGGTGCCGGTGGTCTGATTGTATACACATATGGCGTTCAGGGGTTTCCACCAGCGCAGTGCAATTGCATTTGCAAGGCACGGTGGCCATGGAGGGTGCGCACACCACGCAGTGCTGATGCTGCAGCACAAGAAGGTCTGATGCAACGCCGCGCCCATGTTTGTGGATGTGTGCAGTGGGAGGAGTGGGAGACTTCACAGCAGACAGCAGCAACAAGGGAGCACGGCTGCAGCTGTTCATCAGCAGAGGCAGGAGCAGCAGTAGTAGCAGCAGTGCAGGCAGCCCATGGCAGACTGTGAACAGCAGGAAGGGCAGCTGGCAGCCGCCCACACCCACCTTGGACGACGTCACAGGCGACATCACGGCATGCTGATAGGCAGCGGGCTGGATGCTCCCACACAGCCAGCAGCGCCGTGCACAGCAGGGGCAGCAGCGGTAGCACGAGTGGAGGTGCAACTGCTGCTGGCAGCACCAAGAGCAGTATGAGGAGCAGTCACAGCAGCAGCTGTGCCGCCAGTGTGGCCGGCGCTCAGCCTGTCTTCACAGGCGGCAGTGTACGCTTTGCAGCAGATGTCCCTTCAGCGGGCGCACCCGCTAGTGCTGGTGTGGCTGTAGCCGGCCGGCACTGTGCCTCCTGCTTTGGCCTGAGGGCCGCGGCAGCGCTGGCCACTGTTGCTGAGCACCAGGGCGGCAGTGGTGCACGCCACGGCAGCCTGACCAGCAGCAGCAGCCTGAGCATCCCGCAGCCAGTCAGGCGGGCCCCTGGGAGGCGGCAGACCAGCCCCGACCTGAAGCAGATCATGAGGCAGCTCAAGGTGGGGAGGCTGGGCAGCTGGCGCCGCTGCTGCGCACTGGCAGCTGGGTGGGGCCTCTGTAGCGTGCAGGCTCATTGCTGCTTGGAATCTTTGATGCATGGATCTGACCAGAGGAAACGCTGCAGCGCATGCGTGTCAACATGGGCCATGCACCTGTTGTTGCTCCTGCTACTGCTCACCTGCCGCTGCCACCGTCACTGCCGGCCGCAGGTGCAAGTGGAGATGATCATGCCGCATGAGCTGGAGGTGCTCAGGTGAGCCGGAGAGCCATGGCCCCTGCCCTTCCAACTCCTGACCCATCCACAGCTCACAGCAACCCGGCAGCAAACAGGTCTGCTGAGTTTGGTGAACTCCGGCAACTGCTCAAGCTGCATCAAAGTAGCTGGCTGCAGCAGTGGCCAACGACTGGATGGCCCATGATGACCCAATGCAGCAGCTGCATATGCTGGGAGCTACTTGCCATTGCTGCATCATGACCGCTGTCGCGTTGCTGCAGGTTCATCGCCTCTGGCGCGTTTGGTGACGTGTTCCTTGCCAGGTGGCACGGCACTGAGGTGGCGGTCAAGTGCCTCTCATCAAACCTGCTGGCAAGCAGCGCCGATGAGGGCGGCAGCAGCGCAGCAGGCAGTGCAGCAGCCGCAGACCTGCTGCATGAGGCGTCCATGCTGGCAGCCCTGCACCACCCCAACATCGTGGCGGTGTACGGCTTTGTGCCGCCGCCGCAGGACATGGTAGGCCGCTGCTCCTTTGAGCTTCCGGCCAGGCCACCGCAGCGCACCGTAAGCGCAGCAGCGGCGTGCCAGGCCGGCAGCCGCGAGGTGTGCGGGCCCGCTATTGTGAGCGAGTACATGGCTGCGGGCTCGCTGCACAGTGCGCTGCACAACCAGGCTGAGTGGCTCAAGAGCAGCATGGCCAAGGTCAAGGTGCTGCTGGACACTGCACGGGTGAGGCCGCAGCGGGTGCCAGGTCATTGGAGGTACTGCTAATTGATAGGCTCTGCATTCGGCGTGGTGCTTGGCATGCGCTCGCCAGTGACTGCCTTGTCCAAGGGGCACGGTCAACCCCCAATGGTTGTGCTACCGCGTGCTTGCTGCGTGCAGGGCCTGTCGTACCTGCACAGCAAGGCAGTGACCCACTTTGACTTGAAGACAGCCAACCTGCTGTTCACCATCAAGGTGAGTCTGCAGCAGCAGCAGCACCCACAGGCAGCACAGCTCAGTGCAGCGAGCACTGCATCAGGCGCTCAGCACAGGGACACAGCGATCTGTGTAAGGCTTGCGGCGCTGACCTTCTGTGTTGCTGCTTTGTGCAGGATCGCACCCCCCTTGTTAAGGTGGCAGACTTTGGGCTAGCCAAGCGGCGGCAGCAGACATACGTGACTGGTGAGCCAACTGCGGGGTGTGTAAGCACCACACAACACGCCACGCCACTGCAGCACCTTGGCTCTTCCCCTCATCAGACGTCATAGCAGTGCAGGGTGTGCTGAGGAGGCAGTCCATGCACCAAGCTGCAGCGCCTACTGCAGCTACTTGTCACTAGGACACCAACAGCGGCATGATGTGCATCACAGTCTCATGCTGCGCACATGCACCACCTGCTGCAGGTGTGGACTCGTTGCGGGGCACGCTGCCGTGGATTGCGCCAGAGGTCATCCAGAGCCCGGAGAGCGTCACTGAGGCGGTGAGCACACTTGCATGGCATCTCAGGCAGTGTGGTTGGCTTTGAAGTCTGATGCAGCATTGCTTCTTGAAGACATGCTGGTTTGTTGGCGTTGGTGCAACAGCATGCACGCACTCTGCACATGCACAGCAGCAGCAGCAGCAGCAGCAGCAGCGACGACGAGCGGACAAGTCACTCACACGACTGAAGCCGCAGTGCGTGGCGCTGTCTGTGCAGCCATAACAATTACTGTGCATGTAAACTGATCGCTGAGACGCCGTGTGCTACTTGTTGCTGCTACTGCTCTTGCTGCTGCTTCTGTTGTGCAGGCTGACATATACAGCCTGGGCATCATCGCCTGGCAGTTGTGGACCTTTCAAGAGCCCTTTGAGGATGTGCCATTCCACACGCTGCTGCACCACCTGTCAACGCAAGGGGCTCTGCGCCTGGCAGTCCCCGGCAGCTCAGCCTGGGGGGAGGAGGAGGCGGCGCCGCCCGAGCCTGCGCCCGGCTACTCCGGGCTGATGCAGCGCTGCTGGTCAGTTGACCCCGCGGCTCGCCCCAGCAGCAGGCAGTTGGTTGTTGAGCTGCAGGAGATGCTGGCGGCACTTAAAAGGAGCAAGGGCTGACACCGGGAATGTACTGCCAGCCATGATGATCAGTCCCAGGTGCTTAACCACACCCCGGCTGGCTGGCTGGCATGCACCACCTGCAACATGTCAATGCTGCTGCCTCACCCTGGCTGGCAGTCAAGTCTCAGCGCTATGCTTCAGCACCCTTGCTTGTGTTGCATGCGTCATTGCAGCTGAGCAAAAGTCGGATGTTGTGCTGGCAGTCTCCAGCTGAGTTGGCTTGTGCATGCCGAGGTTGCTTGTGGCGCGTGAGTTTTTGAAAAGGCGACACATTTGTTGGTGTATGGGGTGCCCATGCATATGTGTCGGTTTGATCAGAGAGGTTGCTGTTGCCGTGTGCCAGACAAGCAGCCCCGTTATTTCCAGGTATGCTGATTATGCCTGGGAGCAGGCATGGCGCTGTGCTGCACATAGTTGTGCTGCCATCGTCGTGGCAGCTGCCAACCATGTGCAGCACTTGTTGATTGGCCAGTCTTCAAAGTTGTTCACTTGTATTAAATGCATCACATGTTTGCCCTTGCATGCAGCAGTCGCCCCTGCTGGCCAAGCCGAACATGCGGCACACATTCTGTTCTTTACATCTACTCGTCACTGCGAACCCAGTCTCATGCATTTTTGACCGATTGTTTTGGTGCCAGACACAGATGGCGAACGCTGGTCTCCTTGCTCGCTGCATTTTGTTCTCAAGGGTGTGGTGTCAGCCGGATCTTGTCAAGGAGGGTCCAGCAGAAAGTCCTGAAACCGTGAGAGTTGTGCAACAGCGGTTGCCGCCCAGCATGTGGCTTGTTGTTCAGAATTACGGCAAGTGCCTGCAAGCTGCGGAGAAAGGCTGTAGTGCTGTGGAGTACTGACGTGCAGCTACTGCCACCCGCTGCGCAGTACGCATCACATTGCTGAACCTCATCAGATCAGATCAGAAGCAGCTTCCCAGCTGATACATGATCAGGAATGTGAATGGTTCGCCCATCAGTTCAAGTGTCAGTCAAATATGCAGACAGTACAACTGAATATATCAGTTGTACTGTCTGCAATGCCACGCATTATTTTTATGCATGTGTCCTGGCCCTTATTAGTGGCATGTCACCGTCTGATGCCCACCATTTATACGGATGCACTGCACCTATGGTCAACATATCCGCTGTGCAGCGCAACGCAGCAAATCTGGAGTTAATGTTGTGCGGGTTCGCAGGTCCGGACTGTTCCATGGGTGTACACACACTTGTGCATTTATGGGCTAATGGGATAATCAATGCATGCTGTAGTCGTTCTGTTCTTGTGGACCGTTCCAGTTGTGCTGCGGCAACAGGCTGTTTAGGATATTTATGTTCCCAACAAGCAATTTACAGGTGGGGCGGGGCGATGGGTTGATGCCATGGCTTGAATGGGTAAATGATGATGATGAAGCAATTTACAGATTACTTCACTTGTTTTACGCAGGTCAACACAACAGTGATTGAAAAGGGTACCTGGGTAGGCTGAACTTTGCACCACTGGTGCATTTGGCAGATGAAGTGTCATGCATTATGCATGTTGCATTATTTGTAAGATTATGCTTTGCACTGCGTTGACATATATAAGTACAAGGCACCGTCACTGTTACGCAGGAACTTGTATTCACTCTCAAGCAAATGCGTTGCCATTCTACCATTTTACCTATTACTAAAGTTGGGCCACGTGGCCCAACTTTAGTGCACTGGCCCACCCGCAAAGGAGCCAAGCAAGGCTCATGGGATCCACAAAACCCAGAAGAAGACTATCAACCATAAGAAACCGCAACCTCAACAAGCTCAGAGAGCTCAGTTGCATAATTATTACCAATTACCAATTACCAAAGTAGGGCCACTGGCCCACCCGCAAAGGAGCCAAACAAGGCTCATGGGGTCCACAAAAACCTGGAGGAGACCATCAACCAAACGAAACGGCAACTTCAACATGCTTAGAGAGCTCAAAACTCAGAAAGGAGCCAAACAAGGCTCATGGAGTCCAAAATGTCTCTCCACAACCAAAGGGGGGAAAGGGAGGCAGAGCATGCACACACAAGCAGCCAACATACAGTATAGCCTAGCGGTAAATCCATGCGAAAGGGCACAACATCTGGTAGCAGCATAGGTGGCACGGTGAACCACGCAACAGTCCAGGATGGGGGTTGTGGCCCTCCTCTGTGGGGGCAGCATACTCCTCAAACAACAGCACAACCGAGAAACAAATATGGATGTCAGCATGGCTCAGGTGGCATCAAAATGCAACATTATGCGCAAATTCCAAAAGGTCCATAGGCAACCTTGTCTCAAGTGGCAAACTGGTGAAAGCTCAAAAAACTCAAATCGCTGACAAACGCAGCACTACAAGCGCAAAGGCAAGATGATTGCTGTGACAACGATGCTATGACATCACATAAACGTAACACTTGCCAGGGCAGCAACAAGCGTCGGCGCACTACCGCAGACAGACTATATGCCTTGATACACATACATGTGCTCAGATCAACCCCAATCCAGGCATGCTGCGTAGGTGCACCCATGCAGCTGTACCTGCCCAACATAACGGCTGCACATGCAGTGTTCAGCAGTCGAGCATCACAAGCCAAGTCTGCAATCCAAAAAGCAGCATGTAAAAGGGATGGCGTCCCCGCTACCAGCAGCGTGCATGCGGGTGCAACATGACTCAGCCACATCAAATCACACGACAATCTTCAAAGAAAGTGTACTGTTGCACTTTTGAAGCCATTGCTTGCCTCGCCGTTGCTCTTGCTGCTGCCGCTGCTACTATTGCTCCCACTGCTGCTGCTGCCGCTGCTAACAGTGCCGCAGGGTGACCCTGCTGCAACTTGCATCAACCAAAACGTGGTCTGATATCCGCTGAAGTCCGGCAAGGGGCTAGCAGGGCAAGCCTGCTGCCATCTCCAATTTGTCTGAGCGCAACTTGTCTTGCCAAGCTGCTGTGGCCACAGCATGGTGGGCTGCGTCCAGCCCGCCAGCCTGTGTAGCTGCACCGCCTGCATTGGGTGCTGATAAACACTCTGAATCCAGATGCGGCGAAAGCAGCGGTGAGGAGCACGTTGCAGGGCAGCAGCGGGCTTCGGCGGCTTCCATCTACCTTATCTCTGTCTGCTGGCCCCTGCACGCTGCGGTTTTGGAAATCAGCCACTAATCAACATTAAAAGCTACTGTGTGTGCTGCAGCTGCCAACCAAGCCCCTCCACCAAACGCACGCTAGCGCCCACGCGCCTCGCGGCAATCGTTGCTACTGTGCAATTACATGGCTGAAAAATGATTTGCTTATAAATTGTGATTATAATTATAAATTGTGATTTGCTTATAAATTGTATAAATTATAACAGACACCGCCCACCCACTAGTGAGTGATCACTCACATGGTGCTTTGGCAAAACACTCTGCTAGTGGGTTGCGAGGTCTTGTTTTTACCGCACCACCACAGTGGGTTGCCAGGTACACATGTGTGTAGTAACTGTGCAGTGCAGTATAATTGGGGCGCAGTCTCAAAGATCGGTAAACCTGCTCTGGAGCGTAAGATGCATTACACACCAGCAGATCTTGTCAGGCATACCGGCAGGTTTGGCACAACTTCGTGATGCAGGCCACAATGCTTCCAATTGTTAGTAGCAAGTCACCAAAAACCTCTGCACAACACTGGCTGGCCACACAGGCTGTTGCCAATGCTGAACAGCCAATGACCCCAATTCCATACGTATGTATAGGTATTCCTGTCATTGGCCCACCGGTAACAAGAGATGCAACGAATCCAGAACATACCCTTTGCAGCTGCTGTGAAAAACATGCACAGAAACTGCCATGAAGAATACATCAGACATTGTCCGCACCACAACAGTTCAAGCCCTTTGAGGGCTTGCTGTATGTGACCTGCTAGCACTGCTGCCGGACAAGTTGCCTAAAGCACTGCGGTTGGCTGCGGGCTGCAGTGGGGGCCCAGGCCTTGACATGATTGCAGCTGCACCTTGCAGCCGGGCAGCTGGTGACATTGGTCGTGCGTCAACAGTGGGCCCCTGTCCAGCCACGCCGCTGCCAGCAGCCGCTGCACTGCCAGGCCGTGCAGAGCTTGCTGGAGCGGCATCCATGCCATCAACGAACGGCGCACTTGTGCTGCTGGTTAAACCTGCCGAGCTGAGCCCAGCTCCACACTCCACACCCATCACTGCTGCTACTGTGCAGCTGTCAAAGGGGCTGACATTGGCTGATGATCGCATATCGCCTGTTCTGCCATCAACAGCAGCATTGCCTGGCTGACAGTCGACCTGACTGCAGCCATCTGCAGCCTCTCCTGTTGCAACTGCATCCCCCACTGCACCAGCAGCCACCGGCTGCTGAGCGGTGCCACCCTCTCCTGACACTGCACCCAAGGCACTGCCTGCTGCTGTTGTCGGTGGAGCTGCAGGCTGGAACTCGCCATAGTGGCTGTAGAAGCCCAGGATGCGTCTGTACAGTTGCCACACTTCCCCAGCTGCCGCACAGCCCTCTGAGCTGTCATCCACACTTTGCACCAGGCCCAGCAGCCCCGAGACTTCCAGTGCTACAGCAGGCAGCCGCTTGGGCAGGCTGCGCAGCAACTCCTGCACGGCAGGCTTCACCGCGCGCCACGACTCCCCCAGCAGCCTGCGGGTGGCAGCACACGCAGCAAGGAAGGGGCTGTCACAAGGCTGGCATGCGGTGTGTGGTGTACTGTGACCTGAACTGCATCCACAAACATTGAAGACGATCAGGCCCAGCATTCTGCCATCAACCACCGCATCACAGCTTAGTAACGATACGGTTGTGGATGTTGGCTTGGTATAGGTCAATGAAGTCGCTGTCTGTTGCTCACCTGTATTCACTGAAGGGGGGTCGGTGAGGGATGGCTGGCTGGCAGCGCAGATGGGCTGCGCAGCCAATCAGCCCAGCATCCAGCAGAGCAGCAGCGCAGCCGGCAGCACTTGCAGCCCTCTCACCAGGTCCACTGGAACGCAGTGCTGCTGCAAAGAGTGCTGCCATCTGCCAGGGCGACATCGCTGCAGCAGCAACAGGGCACACCTGCAAGTAGCAGCACAGCGCTGTTGACCTGCACGTCTATGTGTGCATGTTGCCCTCTCACAAACGACCTGTGGTTGCTGCTGAATATTTGCATTGCAGTTGAGATTTCAAAACAAGTTTTACATGCAACGCAGGGAAAGAGAGAGAGAGAGAGAGAGAGAGAGAGAGAGAGAGAGAGAGAGAGAGAGGGGGAGAGAGAGAGAGAGAGAGAGAGAGAGACAGGAAGGGAGAGAGAGAGAGAGAGAGAGCGGGGAGGAGGGACTACGCATGACTGCAACGTTGACGCGGCAGTGCATCCCTGGTGTTAAAGGAACGCAAAACACAACAGCATCAAGCGACAGCTGTTCCTGTGCACCTACCCACCTGCTTGACCAGTGCCGCAAACTCGTCCTGCACCGCCAGGCCCCTGCCCTTGCCGCCCACCATGCGCACCCGCATTTCCAGCTGCTGCTGATCAGCAGCACGCTGTGCCAGCCATGCATCTAGCAGCAGCTCCAGTGCATCATCCACCTCGAGCGTGTTGTCACTGCTTCCCCCTGCAGCTGCCACCAATGCGTCAGGCAGTGCTGCAAGCTCTGGGCAGGCGGGCGCGCGTGCAGGCTGCAGCACCTCTGCTGCCAGCTGCAGCGCTGAGCGTGCCACCACCTGGCTGCTGCCCTCCGTCGCCTCGCCGGTCAGGGGGCCGCAGCCGGAGTGCAGCTGCGCCATGAAATGCAGCAGCGCGCCGACACCTGGAGCAGCAGGTGGCAGCAGGTCACGCACGAAGCAGCGCTGTGCTGGCCGTGTGGCGTGGGACTTGGGGACGTCCAACAGCAGCACATTGCATCATGCACAACTGCTGCCGCTGCATAGCAAAGAAACCAGGAAAAAACCCGCCAGGCACAGCTGCCGTCGCGCCTCACCTGCAGCTTGCACTGCAGGCTGCAGCAGCCCCAAGCACCTGCCAAACAGCCTTGCACGTTTGCTGCAAGATGCTGCTTTGCGTAAGCTGACAACAAGTGCTGTGCAATGTGCCTCAGTTGCCAGGTGGCTCCCCAGCCTGAACAGCAAGCAGCAGCGCAACAGAACAGCAGCAGAAACCCAGGGCAATGTTGCAGAGCTAATCACAGCTGGATGGTCAGGCTGTGATGCAATCTCGGGCACTGCAATCACCCATGCGCACAGCACAGCACCCTCTCAGGCTGCACAGCGATACGGGTCTGCATCGCAACATCACCAAATAAAAGCCACTCCCTCCAAGTTGGCGAGTGCTGTACGTGTTAACGTTGCTGTAGTCAGCACCCTCCACCGACAATGCCAGTCGACCCAGCAGCAGCCCACCTGCACATGAAGAAGTCATGCACGCTGCCCTCCAGGTCGCGCCTGCTGCGACAGCCCCACCAGGCTGACACCAAGGCAGCACCCTGGGATGAAGCAGCACCGCCAGCAACAGCTGAGGCAGCACCGGCAGCATCAATGCTGTTCGTATTGCTTCCACCATCTGCAGCAGGTGCACTGCCAGTGCTGGATGCTTGCACTCCAGTGCCTGACTCTGGCCCACAAGTGCCTGCTGCACTAAGGCCAGCAGTACATGCCTGTGCGTCTGTCTGAGCATCCGCGGTGATTTTGTGAAGCAGCAGCTCCCCAATCAGCACTGCCAGGCTGTCAGGCGGGAAGCTCAGACCAGCCAGGCCAACAGGCAGAGACAGCGCAGCGGCCGCCAGCCGCTGCGGCCCTGCAGGTTGTCGGCAGCACAACATAAGGCGTGCAGCAAAGACCCAAGGTACCATGTCGCATACCTGCAAGCAAACGTGTACTGCCACCACGCTCCTGACAAAGCAGCTCAATTAAGCATAAGATGGCAGCACCGGAGGCACAAGACTGAACACCGCTGCTGACTGCCAGGATGCGCCTGCCATGCGCAGCTCACCGTTTGCGCTGCTTGCCCCGCGAGCAGCTGCCTGCTTGTCTGCCTCTGTCAGCACTCCCTGCATGGCCTGCCTGGCCGCTGCCCATGGCCCCACATCCTGGTGCAGGTACAGCCAGCGCTGCCCTGCACTGCCAAGGCCACCACCAGCACCAGCATCGCTCAAGGTCATGCCGCCTCTGGGACTGCTGCTGCCATCAATGCCGACGTGGTGGCTGGAGCGTGCTTTGCTGCCTGCGCTGCCCTCACACGCAGCCGGCTCAGCATCACTGCCAGGCCTGCAGTCAGCACGGGTGCCCTGTTGCAGCGCCCACGCCTCAGCTGCCATCAGGCCCAGGCTGGCCTGCAGCTGAGCAATGCGGCAGCGAAGTGCAGCTGCTGCTGCCTCGCCTGCTTTGGCTGCCTGCCCTGCTCGTGTTCTTTCTGACATCTGCCGCTGCTCAGCCAGCTGCTTATCCGCCTGGTGCTTGGCTTCAATGCCTTTTAGGGCTGTGCTCATGGCCTGCACGCATACACATGTTCCAGGCAAGTTCAGGTGCAGCAGCTGCGGCTGATGTGGAGGGTGAAGTAAAGGAAAGAAAGGAAGCACGCTAAGCAAACGCCGGGGCTTGCGCCTGTCTTATTTGTTCTGGGGCCTCCCCTGCACTAAACCCACTGCCCAGATGGCAAACCATCCACCTGCTTCGCTGCCTGCAGCTCGTGCTCCAGGCCTGCAATTCGATCCTCGCTGCCACTGGCATTGAGCTTGATGCGCTCACGCTCAGACTTGAGGTTGGACACCTCCACCTGGCAACAGCGGGCATGGCATTGGTCATGAACAGGTGGCAAAGCATGCCAAGTATGCAGGGTGCTGCGCTCTGTGCAGGAGGGACACAGCCAAACTGCTTGCATACGTACAGCATTAGATGCTGCAACTTGAAAGGGCATGCGCAGCAGTACAGTCGCAGCAGACGCAGCCGGCACAGCGCCACAGCTGCCAGGAAGCCAGTCAGGCGCGGGGTGCTGTCCGCCCACGCTCACAGTCCCCGCCCACCTGCAGGAAGCTGATGACGGTGTTCGCATGCTGCAGCTTGCCCTCGCCCTGCGCCTTGTCAGCTTGCAGCTCAGTGATGTGTGACGTGAACTTGTCAATGCCGCTCTAGCAACAACAGCAGCGGCATTGGCATCAACAACAGCAGTAGGACAGGGGTGGCAGCAGTAAAGAAGCATTAGTGGAGCACGGTTATTTAGAAGAGACCTTTTGCGTGCTTGATGTCGCCTGCAAGTTTGTTATGCTATGCAATGCTATGAATTGCAGCATGCGTACAGGTGTATCATAACAGGTTTGCTGGTGCAACAAGGAGCGGGAACGCCGGTGAGAGGCACTAGAGACGCCAGAACAGACATGTTGGTGACAGCAATCAGGCATGCACTGATGCAGGCCACACGTGGCAGCAGCACCGTTTGCATCACTCTCAGAAGGTGACGGCCTCATCCCCTACCTGCAGTGCTGTCATGCGCTGGGCCAGTGCCGCTTTGTCTGCCTGTGCGGCCTCAAAGGCAGCAAGCTGCTGACTGAGCTGTGCCTGCAGGGCAGCTTCTGCTGCCTCAGCTGCTGCCAGCTGACCAAGGGCTGCTGCATTGATGAGGTCGGACGCCTGAAGCAATTCAGCCAGAGAGAAGGCAGCATCAGCAGCAGGCGAAGGTCAACTGGCGTGCATCCTAGCTTGTAGGTGCCAGCAGCAGGAAATTCATGACTGTAAGCTGTTGCTGCAAGCATTGTGTGTGTTGTGATTGACGCCGAGACTGCAGCCTGGTAAAAACGCTCCAAGACCCCCAGTCACCTGCAATGCCTGCTGCTCCAGCGCCCATTGCCGCTGCTGCAGGCGTTGCTGGTGTGCGTCACGCAGAGCAGCCTCTGCAGCACGCAGCCTGTCAGCTGCCTCACCCCGCTGCGTCTCTGCTTGCTCCCTGTTGTGGCGCAACTGCTGCAGCTGGCTGACCTTGGCTGCTGCCTGCCGACGCACTGCCGCCACCTCCTCACTAGTGATGACAGGCGCAGCCAGCTGCAGCTGCAGCACCACACAGCAGCACCAGACATTGCACAAAGAATGTGTGACCTGGCATCCCGCCATGTGGTGTGCGTGCACTGAATGTTACATTGCAGCAGGGAACAGGCCGGTCAAGCAGTCAAGGCAGCTGGTGATGGGTGTGCTGACTGCTGCAGTAGGCACTAGGAGTGCACGACTGATGCTGGGTATGGGCGCTTCCTCACAGGGTCGCTGGTGTGCATGCCAACCCTGCTGCACGCACCAGCAGCTGCTGCTTCTCCACTTCTGCCGTCTCAATCTGCTCGTCCAGCCTGAGGCAATCCTGGCCCATGCATGCAACATCAGATGCAGCTGCCTCGTGTGCCTTGCGAGCAGCAGGCAGCTTAACAACAGAAATTGCTGGCTGAACAACAACACCTGCAGCAGCAGCAGCAGCAGGCATCAGCACAACTAAATGCAGGAACCTGAGTAAGTAGCCGTTAGCAAAGCTTCATTGCCAGCAGCAGCGCTTGCGGGCATTGCCTGATAGGCCTGACAGGCCACAGCGCACTTTCAATGGCCGCCAGACCTGCACTGCGCATGGAGAACGCGAGAGTAACGCTGCTGCTGCGGATTTAGTAGCGCCAGCAGTGGGCACAGCATTCATGCACGCCAGCTCACCGTTGCTTGCCAGTGCTGCTGCTGGCAGCCTGACACCACCGCTAGCACCTGCGCCTGCCCCCAGCACGCGCAGCTCTGCCTCCAAGCGCTTGAGGCGGCCCTCCAGGCCTTCCAGCTCCTTCTGCTTGGACAACAGCCGCTTGTGCAGTGTCTCAACCTCACTCGTAGTGGCAGCATAGGCAGCCTTCCAGCGGCGCTTTTTGGTGCGCTGCAATCAGCATGTCAGGGAAAGCACAAAGACATGGAGGCAAGCCGCAGTTGCCAGGAACGACGACGAATTCCACTTCCAGTGATTGGGCACCACATCTACGCTCATGCACAGGAAGGGGTGACGCATGAGTCTTGAGCACAGAGCAAACCATGGCACTGCCCTGCACCACTGCTAGTGCTTTGCAGGCAGCTCACCTTTCGCTCCAAACCTGCTGCAGTGCCTGCTACCCTGGCCCGCTCAGCAGCCAGGTCAGCTGAGATCAGCTCCAGCTTGCGCTCAGTGGCGGTCAGCTCGCCAGCCAAGCGCTGCTGCTCAAGCTCCAGCCGCGCCTGCAGCAGCAACCAACAGGGCAACCCCATGACGTAAGGATGCCTGCAGGTTCTCACAATGGCAATCTGCAATGCGTTGACATTTGCTGAATGCAGCTGCATGCATGTTGACACTGTGCAACAGCTGTGGAAACAGTTCTTTGGGAAACGGATGTTGCTGATTGTCGTGGCATTGCCACCTGCAAACTGCGTCGTGGGTTTTTTTAATTACTGTGCACGGCTGCTTTTGACATGCGCCTGGTCCACCTGCTTGGCCTCTGCTCTGTCTGCCTGGTCCTTTTTCTCCCTTGTGAGGCGCTCCACATCAGCAGTCAGTGACTTCGCCAGCAGCCGCGCCTCACCCAGCAGGCGCTCAGACACCTGCAGCCAAGCATTGCTGCTGCACCTATTGAAGATGCACACAGCTGAATGTGCAACAGCGGTGAGTGTATCTAATTGCTACCTGTGGCAGCTCATGCTGCCCAGTTGTCACCGCCTGGCACCTGACGGAATGTGATCAGACAGGCCATGACTGCTGACATAATCGACAGCAGAGAGTCGACATCAGACAGTCTGTCTGGCAACTTCACCTCACAGGTACAGAAGCTGCATTCGGGTGGTGATACAGCAGAAGTTAGGATGCGGCACCCCATTCAACTGCTGCACCTACCTTGGCTGCCTCCTGCAGCTCCTTCACCTCCCGCTGCTTCTTCTCCCACTGGCCCTGGCACAGCTCCAGCTTGGTCAGCGCCTTGTGCAGGCGTGTGGTGACGTCACTCAGTTGCTCCGACTGAGCCTGCCGGGCAGCACAACCAATGCAGCAGGACAGCAGTGGACAGGCAGTTGTAAACCCTGCAGAATGAGTTCTTCAAACACATGGTGACGTTGCGTCAACATGGTCATTTGCAGCTACGCAGCCTGCAAGTGCGCTGGGAGCTGTGACGGCGGGCGACTGCGTGCATGCAACACACTTGAGCCACGCCCCAGCAGTGCACCCCAGCAGGCTGCCTGCTGCCGCACCTGGCTCTGTGCGAGCAGCTCATCATTCTTGGTGTCTGCCAAGGCCAGGCGGCTGCCCAAGCTCATGGCCTGGCACTGCGTGTCAGCCAGGGAGGCCTCCAGCAGCGCCAACTCACTCGTCATCCTGGCAATGCGCCCGGACTGCTCCTGGACCTGCAGGCAGCAGCAGCAGCAGCAGCAGCAGGCAGACACAGGGCGATGAGTGGGTACTACTGCAACTAGTGCGCTGTCACATTGCTGGGCCAGTGTTGCCCCAACATCATCGCGCTGCTGCCTTTGACCAGAATACTTCTCACTGTTTGAATGGGCGAAGTGCCACGAGTGCATGGCAAAGATGTAGAGCAAGCAGCTTTGCTGGCACACGCCGTTGTTCAATCTGCCACTTGACATGCGATAGCGCCTGATGCACGTGGACGCGCCATCAGTCCCTGCCCGGCCCTGACTGGTGCTCACGGTCGCGTCGAGGTCATGCAGGCGTGCATCCCTGCCCTGCAGGCTGCTGCCCAGGTGGGCACCCTTGGAACGCTCAGCAGCCAGCAGCCGCAGCAACAGCTGCCGCGCTGACTGCTGGGCCCACAGGCTGAGCATGGACACAGCAAAGCCCTTGCTGACCTGCAGCAAGGGGCAGGCGTTGACGCAGCAACACAATGATCAAGGGTGCAGCAGAGCCCCCAACTATTCATAACTCCGCAGTCCGCAGACCGCTATGCAGCTCAGGTTGTGCCGCAGATCCTAGGGTGTGAGGATCAAGAAGACTTGGCTGTGGTGGTGTACAAAATGTGGTTGTACCGCTTATGCTGCTAAGGTTGTCCCCAAGTCACCCAAGTGTACCAGCGCAGCCTGATGATTATGTGCCAATGGATGACATTTTGGATGCCGTTGTCCCACTGCCTTAGATTGTAGTGTGGATACTGCGAGGGTTGTCCTGCCCGTTTGTATGATTGTTGATTTGCTTTGCTGCTGCCTTTTGTCGCCCTAGTTTTTGCTGCCCTTGCCTCTGATTGATTACCTTGACAACATGCTTGGGTTGGTGATGCCTCCATGGCGAAAGCTGCTGATTGAGTGGGGTGTGTCTCGACATGCCGCAGATATACTTGATGCATACTCTGAGAGACTTTGCATGTATCTGGATGGACACAATCTGTTGTATTGTGCGCTAATCTTTTCTCTGTCAGGCTTTGACACTGTGCTCATTTGGGGTGGCTCATACCATCTAAGATGGTGACTGGACCCACGTGTAACTACTCTCTCTCTCTCTCTCTCATAACTCCGGCAACAACAAGCAACAGGGCTGTTTGTGCTGGTCAGTGTTACGCATGCGCGCACCTCTGCCATCAGCCGGTGCTTGCGCTGCAGTGTGCTTGCTGCAGCTGCCACATGCTGCTCCAGCTTGCCGTTTGCTTGCTGCTTCTCTGCAACATCCAGCTGAAGCTGTTCAACTTGCTCATCCAACTGGCAGCATCTGCAGCCAAAGACCAGCACACAGCAGGGTGACCCACGTGCTGCTTGGAAGGCATGAGGCACAGCATGAGGTCGAGGCCAAAGCGCTCACCTCTGCTGCAGTGACTCTGCCATAGTGCGCGCACTGGCAAGCTGCCCTTCAGCATCCGCAAGCCCAAGCAGGTGCTTGGCGACAGCGTCATGCGCAGCCAACAGGCGGCGCTCAGTGTCAGCAGCAGCGGCCTGCACATGCATCCACCGACGCACAGCTCAACAGCAACTCACATGACGGGAGGCAGCAGGCATCCAGGCCACAACAGTGCTGCAGGGTGGTGAACATCGACATCATGCAGAGTTTTGCAGGCAACATGCTGCGTGCAGCACAAACAGCACTAATATGGCCGTCTGCTGCCTGCAGCTGCTGCTGTCCTGCCGCTGTGCGCACCTGGCTTGACTCCAGCTGCCCCTGCACCCTGCCGTGCTCCCGACGCAGCTGTGCTAGCGCCTGGCCAGCCTGGTGGGTCGCGTCGTGGGCGCCACGCAGCTCGTCGCCCATGCGCCAGGCCTCAGTGAGCGCCACCGCCCGCGCCTCACGTGCTGAGCGCCACTGCATGTGCATCACCTGCACCTGCTGACTGAGGTGCTCAGCTAATGGCTGCAAGTCCATTGCGTGATCCTCAGCCACTTGCGCTCCTGCGGTGGTGGATGATGGTGATGGCGTTGCACTTTCCCTCTTGTTCGTGTGCCCTGCTTGCTCACAGCTACTGTCGTTGTGTGCAGCACCATCCTGAGGAGCCTGTTTTGGTTGTTGCTGCTGCTGCTGCTGCTGTTGCTGCTGCTGCTGCTGCTGCTGCTGCTGCTGCTGCTGCTGCTGCTGCTGCTGCTGCTGCTGCTCCAGATGCTGCACAAGTTCGCTGTCCAGCGCTAGCGCTGTGTCGACGTGCCTGAACACATCGCGCACCTGCATGGTGTCTCACCCAGCACCAGCGATGCTCGTTTCAACCAGTGCATGTGTGTGTGGAGCGCAAACACGAGAAAGTTGACAAGCATGGCAGTGATGCTCTGCTCATGCCAAGCAGGGCAAGGCTGCTTGAAATCCAAGGTCTCACCGCTCTGCATTGGCAAACAAGTGTGCTGTAGTGGCCTTCCAGCTCGCTGTTCTGCTGCCGCAGTTGCGCGTGCGCAGCGGCGAGCTCCTGCAGCTCCTGCTGTGCGTGCTGCAGCTGCAGCTGCATGGCTGACCTGGCGTCCATGGCATCCACAGCCTGCTTTACCGCATGCTGGCGGGCACCCTGCTCCAGAGTCAGGGCAGCTTGCAGCTCCACCACCTGCAGCAGCACAGGTAGCTTGGTGTGCATGGCAGCGCACACATCACCATGCAGTGTGCATGGCGCCCTTCTGACAGCGTGTGGCTTGCCATGCCAGCTCCCAAAGCCATGGGCCATACACTGCAGTCTACCTGCCACACCGCAGAGTCCCGGTCAACACATCACCACACCTGTGCCTTGAGGCCCCTGCTGAGCGATGATGCCTCGGCCTCTGAAGCTGACAGCCAGCCCAGGTCCTTCACCATGCTGGCACTGCCACGCTTCGCCTGCTGGCACAGCAACAGGCAGCAGCAGTGCCGCGGACCAAAGTGAATAATCAAACATCTGCATGCTGCCGCCACACACCAAGAACCTGAACTATGGAGGGGTGCCAGCACTACCAACTTTGCAGCTGCTGCCGGCCATGCAATAGCCCTTTACCTCTTGTCACAAGGCTGTTTTGCGTCTTGGCAAGCGACAACAGCTGCCATGCACGCCATGTGCCTGCTGTCCCAACTAAGCAGCGCACCTCTGCAAGTGCCTGCTTGCTGCACAGCAGCTCAGCCATTGCAGTCCCCGCAGCATCAACCAGTGATAGGTAGTCGCTCTTGAATGTCGACTGCAGGCAACAGCAACAGCAGCAGCAGCAGCAGCAGCAGCGCTGAACACTTGGCCCAGCAACACGCATGTGAGCACCAAACCCGGCGTGTTGATGCACCATCCAGTCTGCCTTGCTCCTCACGTGCACCCCAATGCTTTGCTGGTGGTGACATCCGCAAAACAGCATTCACCTTAAGAGCATGTTCGGCCAAGCTGAGGAAGGCGCGCCATACACACAGCAGCAGCTCCTGGCGCTTGCTGCTGTTTTGCAGCACATCCTGCACAATTACAGAGGCGTGATCAAAGCACCACTCAACAGCAGCAAGAGGAGAAGCAGGCTGCTTGTCAGCAGCTGGAAGGCTGTTGTTCAGCAGGTGTGACATCCAGCGCATGTTCTACCGCGCCGAGCAGCAATGACGGCAAAGCAGGCCGCGTTGTATGCTGCCTCCGCTGTTGTAGCTGCTGCTGAATTGCTCAACTGTACACAACACACCAGCAACAGGGCTGCTGCTGCTGGCAGCGTTTGCCGATGGCCCCCAGCTTACTTTGGTGGCGTCAAGGAAGCCAGCGCTGGCCACATACATGCTGCGGTACAGCTGGTTGACTGCCGCATTGCTGAGGCCAGCTGCCAGCAGCTGCCGCCTTGCAAGTCCTGCAGCAGCGGCTCCCCTGAGTCCTCCTGCCCATACTTGCTCCTGCTGCTGCTGTAACATTGTGCAAGGCGGCATGCTAGCCGTGCGCTGCTGCAGCCAGTGCTGGCTGCTGCTGAGTGCGTCATCCAGCCAGGCCTCCAAGTGCAGCGAGCCCTCCTGCTTGCTGCTGCTGCTGCTGCCAGCTGGCACCTGCAACAGTCACCGGGAGGCGCCACAGCTCAGCACACACACCGGCAACGTACTCATTGTTGGGCGTGTACATTGTACACATGCGCAACATGCACAAGTAGACAGCAGCTGTCTCGCAGTCAGGTCGGCCCTGCGTGTGCTGTTGTTATTGTGCTTGCACCACACCACAAGTTGCTTGCCAGCAGCATAAACGGTTGACACTTCACATGAGCACAGCATAAATGCAACCTGCTGTCTCACCAGCTGCTGCTGCTGCTGCTGCTGCTGCTGTCTTGAGTCTGCATCCAGCAGCAGGCCAGCCATGCTGTTGGGGGCTGCTGGGCTGCGACCCAGCGCGTATGCCATGAGCTCCGCTTTCCGTGCTCTGTGCCAGGGGGAGCGAGCCTGAGCTGCAATGCTGCCATTGCTTGCTGCTGGTGATGGTGGTTCTTGTAGTTCTGCAATGGGCACAACAGGAAGGCGTCGATTCAGAAAGTGTGCTGCATGCTGGTGCAGCAATACCTTCATTATGCAAAGCGCACATGCCTCTGCAGAGGCAGCTGCCAGAGCTAGCTGTTCCAGACCATAGGAACACAGAGCATGCATGCTTGCTGCATTGCCTGCTCACCTCCCAGCCTCCTCAAAGGAGGCAATGCCACTGATTTTGCATTGTCAAACTCTCCCACGCCTCTGCCCAGCGAATGCCGCAATGCTGCTGCTGTGCCACTGATTGCAGGACTGCTGTCGACTGAGGTACCGCTGCGCCCCAACCCGCCTGCCTGGGCGCTTGTTGATGCTTCCTCTGCATTTCTGTCAGACCCCTAGTGCACGGGTGGAGGGAAAAGGCAGCCGGGTGGTTACAGCAGCAGTAGCAATAGCATGGTAGCCTCGCTGCTATGGAATGGTGAGAAGCAAGAAGCACCTGGCACGCTGCAGCAGAGGATGATGACTCCGATGATTTCATGTAAAGCTGCTAACTCATTGCGGGTTCAGCTAAGGCGAGCAGCTGCTTGCCACGGTCAAACCGGGACGGACAATCGCAGAGTAATGTATTTGCCTGATCTCAGCATGAGGTAGCATAAGGGGGATAGGTTCTTTGAATGCAGAATGTTGAGGCCGCTGCACAGCACAGAAATGACGGTCGCGTTCGCGTGTCGGTGATTAGGTTTTGCAGCAGCACTGCTGAGCTGGGAGCCATTGTGGTTCGATGAATGGTGCTGTGGTTGCGTGTTCGTTAGGCGAACTCTTTTTTGATAGCTGTTGCGAAACACGTCACCACGTACATTAGGTGTTGCGACCAGCCAGTACAGGCTGCACAAATTGAAACTCAGCACCTGCAGGAGTATTGCACCCAGCACTGACTACTGTATCTGTTTGCTGGCTCAGCCCGCGGGGCCAGCCAATTGGTTTGGCGCAGCCCTGGCAATGGTAAACGTAAATAATTTCGGTTGGTCAGTGTCTGCTTTTCACTGTACCGGCACCTATTTTTGTCACTTTCCACTGATTGTGACAAGCAGACAGCTGTGCCACAGTGTGAGGTGACAAAAGATAAGTCGTGCCTACTAGGTCACTGTTGAATTGTCAATCAGTGGTTCTGAAGCACTCAATCAAAGAGTACTGAGCTGTACATAATCAACAGTACACGTACAGTCTGTGGTACCACCACATACAGAAAGCCAGGCTTCTTCAGCAGGGACTAGTCTGTACACTCAGTGTAGCTAGGCTAGCTAGATCATTACATTTCGTAGGCTGCAAAAACCTAGGATCTAAGTTGCTGTTAGCTGATTGAATCACAGCACAGCCCTGGCTGCGAGGTGGGCTGTTACAGCTACAGCTCTAGACTGCAGCGTTGCCAACATAACGGGTCAAATTGCAATTGTGCCACTTGATACTGAGCTGCCTTGAGGTCGTCCTGGCATTGCCTGCAAATGATGGGCAGTCACGGTGCTTGGCTCATAGTAGTCCTCGATCTGTTTTATGAGCTGTGGTGGGGCGCGGGGCCGATGGCGCTGATGCTATGGCTTGAATGGGTAATATGATGATGATGATGAGCTGTGAAGCTCAGATATACATTACATTACATTACATTACATGCTCCACCCAACAAGGAGTGGGAACCCCATTCAGGAGCCAACGAGAGGCTCATTGGGGGGGGAGACCTCATAGAATATATCATCGTCATCAGAACAAACAGAAGAGTCAGCAGAGAAAAATTCGTCCGCTGCATCGATCGCTTGAGCGACAGAAACCGAAGACAAGAAGGACTCAGGGTCCGCCTCCGGGTGGCAGCGCACCAAATAGCAACAATGCACGAAGGCAGCCACAAGAGCAGGTTGTTGCCGCATAAAGGTCATCATATGCGAACCACCTGGCTGACAAGAGGCTATACTACCCCACGTATGCGACAAACCTCCAAATGGTTCAAAAAGGCAAGCAAAACGCTCGCGAACTGGCGCGTACAAAGGACACTCAAAAACCATGTGAAACTCATCCTCGACCTGACCCAAGTGGCATCCAGGGCGTTGGCATGTTCGATCAGACCGCACCAAAGGCGGACGGTGCCACCTACCAGTGCATACACGCAGATCATGGGCACCAAGTCGAAAACGAGCCAGAGAACCAACATGCTCCCTGTTGAGCCCAGCGGTCTGCAAGACATATTGGGGGCACCAAGACTCAGGACGCACAGACTGCAAGTTATCACCCGAGCAAGCAGCAAACCATCGTTCATATGTACTGTAGATATAAAGGCTGCAATCCCCTGGCAGTGACAACTGAAAGCATAGCAATGTTGTAGAATTACCAGACACAGAGGGCTCCTGGGCTCCAGGTAAATGCACAGCTGCATACCTCACACAATGCTGGACCAGGAGACCCCGCCCAAGTTTTCCTGGTGCTCTGGGTTGGATGCCATGCAGGCACGCATTTTGGCAGCAAGGCGTCGACAGCCAAACATACCTGTAGCGCAGAGAAGGTTTGCAGGGCAGAAGTGTTAACAGGTGCACACCCCGGGCGGGGATCTCTGGAGGCACATGTTACCCCTGAACATCACCTTCAAGTAGTCTGCAGTAGACCCCATGTCAGAGCCCGTCATGACAGTAACAATGTACTGTCTCTGTATAATGATCATGATGCTGCATGCAGCCTGCGCAGGCTGCAGGATGAAAGCCTTGCAAGGCAACAAGGCTTTCAAGGCATCCCCCAAACCAACGCTCTTGGTCCTAACTAGTGCTGATGACAGCGAGCAAGAGCGCTCTTGCCAGGGAGCGGAGTCAATGGAGAGCATATGGCGGGGCGGCGCGCGGCAACCCAACAGGGCTCTCGCCTTTGGAGAAGCTTTCTCAACAACAAACCTTCGGCTCTTCTGCTTCCCCGAACTTCCAGCTGTTGCAGTGCTGATGTAATTTATGAAAACTGTGTCAGCGTTTAATGGCTGGCCACATGTGTCTGTACAGGCTTTGAGCTTAGGAGGGAAGAGTTTCAAAACATCTTCAACCTGATTTGGAGCGGTCCACGCTTTCTTGGGTGTTCAGACCTCAGAATTGCAATGACTCTTACCAGCAATTGCAATCCTTTGGCAATGGGCTGCACTACTGCCGTCGTTAGCCGAGGGAAAACCCTGCCGTACAGCATGTTGCTAAGTAGTGATGCCCTGGTGCTAATTAGCAGCACAAAGCACAGTGGCACACCTTACTTGTATGCAAACTGTACTGTTCATGCACCCGGGCCTGGTGAAGCGGTACTGCAGTACGAAAGAGTGTGACAGCGGTGGTACCAGCAGCGCTAGCGCCCGGATTCAAGGGCTGCAAGAGCGCTCTTGCAGCACACTACCGTAGTGTGCTGTGTGACACAGCATGGTGCACCACGTGCGAGGTGCCCCTTTAGCATCATGCTGGCATTCTACATGCCTGCAGAGAAACCACCAGTAACAGAGACACCACAGCAGCACAGGATGCAGTCTTGCTTTCGGACACCACCACTGATCCTTTCAGTCATGGCAGCTGATCATCAGCGGCTGTGGTGCAGCACATGTTCAGCCAGTGCTGTGCACATACAGACCGTGAACATCAATGTTTCACTGAGACTCACACAACACAAACATTCAGGCCGTGCACCGCTGTATCGTAGTCAATAGGGGACGTTGGCATGGCTTAAGCTTCTTCGCCCGGCGGTGGCACCGCATGTGCCAGGCAGAAGCAGACAGCAGCATGCGAGATCCTGATGGCCTCATCATCACGTGAACTACACCACGATTGATTTGGAAGCTGTGCTTGGCGCTGTGTTCCTCATTAAACGCGGCCACCATTGTTGCGCACACCCGGTGCTGAGCGCCAGCTCAGTGCTGCCCACCCAACACGCTGCGCATGCAACTAAACACGCGATTGAACAGAATTCAGCTCTACAAATGAATAATGGACCATACAGCAAGTGGTCGTTACACCGCTGCCGTCATGACCTGTCCGCGACCAAAGACCAAGCGCGCCAAGTTATACCGTGCATGCGAGACTCCCAGACAGCCTGCCAGGTGCCTGATCTAAGCTTCCGCTCAAGTCGAACCCAAATTGTACTTGTTTGAGATGCCTACACATCCCGGCCACCTTACACTCTGTTGTGAGCTCACGCTACCTTTACTGCATACAGCTGCGCTGCATCTTCACACCTCGTATCGCGCTTAGCGTATTGCTTTGCTTCAACCACGCGGAGCGGGCAGGGTGGGCAGCTTTACCTAGACAACAAATGGCTTCTTTCCTGATCGCAGCAGACGAGGCTGAGCAGAGGCCTCCTGGTTTTGATTCGACCATAAATGCATTGTTGCTTTTGGGCTCGTGCACTCAGGTAGGTCTTCCTGCTGTGCTGCCTCGCCCGCGCAAGCACTATCATCACCGCTCGCCCAGCTCATCACACGGCCCTTGCTGCAGGCAAAAGTCAGCTTTCCTTTTGGGGCGGTTGAGATTGAAATTACCGGTAGCTTCACCTCTGTTCAGCCCCAGCGGCGGGGCAGGGGCACCACCAGGGGCGTGGGCAGCACTTGGTGGCCTGATGGTTTCCAATGGCTGTTGGAAGCTCACATATCATCCAGCAGGGAGCTTGATATGCTCACTAGGTCGCCGGTGAGCTTTTCTATGCAGCGTGCAGCAGTTCATTATGCTGAGATGGTGCATGCATGAGGTAAATGCTCAAGTGGTACATGCATGTGCGACCCAACCGCCAGCGGGCTTGCCTAGGGTAGCAACTTGATGCCTGCAGCTAGCAGCTTTTACCACAAGGTAATGCTGAGCTCATGCTGTTGCAAGCAACACATGCGCCTGACATACTTCTGTGGCTGTGATGCCTGCACGTGCAGGTGCTAGTGCTTAACTGCCCCTGCCACACCAGCAGCGGCCCTTGCAGCAGTACTGCAGAGGCAGTGCAGTTCATGCAGGAGCACAGCGCACACTGTGCACCATGGGCACAGCAGCTAGAGCAGCCACAGCAGATCAGCCAGCAGCTGGCACGGGAGATGGCACAGGTGCAGCAGCACCAGCAGGAGGCGCTTGCGTTGCCTATTCAGCGCACCGCTGCCTTGGTGTGCCTGGAGGCGGCGCACTACGTGCTGCGCACGCGCCCAACCAGCAGCGGGCAGCTGCGACAGCTGGCCCGTGAAGTGCTGCAGCACCCAATCATGTGGCACGTCAGCAGCTGCTACCGCCCTGCACCCATGCGCAAGCCGCCTGCGCTGCGCTCGCCGCACCTTATGTGGCTGGCAGTGGGGGCGCCGCCTTACAACCAGTCAGCGCCATTGATGCCGCTGTCTGTGCGGCACTACAGCCTGGAAGCGTGTGCATTAGTGTGCTGCATGCGAGCCTGCAACATGCTGCCAGCGGCGGCAGCAGGCGGGCAGGCGCTGTCTGAGCCTCAGGTGTCAGCAGCAGTGGCTCAGCTGCTGGTGCAGCTGTGTGAAGGCGGCACTACAGCTGGGAGCAAGCCTGAGCAGCGGCGGCGTGAGCTGGCAGCTATGTTGGACCGGCCATTTGTGGAGGCGCTGCTGCAGCTGCGGCACCTGAAGCTGTCGCACATCGTGGCAGCTGCAGCAGACCCCAGCTTCAACCTGCAGCTCAACTTCTGCGTCATGTGTGGCCAGGCGCAGTCGTCGGCGCCGCGCGACCCGCTGCTGCAGTGCAAGTCGTGCTGCCAGGCGTACCATGTGTCCTGCGCGCTGGATGAGGGCGCGGCCACCAAGCTGTACAGCATGCAGGCCTACCCAGCCGCACGCGCAGGCACCTGCCTGGGCTGCCAGCACTTCCCGCTGCGCGCCACGGCAGAGGATGGCGGCCTGCCTTGGAACCTGGCACTGGAGGCTGAGGAGGAGCCGCAGCCGCCGCAGCCACGCCCACCACGCCGCAGCAGCGGCCATGTGGCAGCCGCTGCCAGGGCAGATGCGCCGCCTGCTCTCCCTCCAGGCGCGCCAGCAGGCAGGCACCCTGCAGTAGTGCCAGTGGCATCAGCGGCAGCGGGCAGCTCTGCAGCGTTTCCTGCGCCCAGCCTAGTGCCTGTCATGCCGTATGTCAGCCTGGGGCACACTGGGGTTGCTGCTTCGGCTGCTGCCATGGCAGCTGCCATGCAGCGTGACTGCAGTGCACTCCAGCCTGCTGGCAGCAGCGGTAGTCTGGGGGGGCATGGTGCAGCGGCAGACTCTGCTCTAGATGCTCATGCACCTGGAGCAGCAGCAGCATTGGCTTCCAGTGATGCCCCCGGTTCAGACTCGGGCTTTGCAGGTGCAGCCGGTGGCAGCAGTGAGCTGGATGATGGCGGCTCTGGCAGTAGGAGCAGGAGCAGTAGCGATGGTGGCGTGGATGATGCAACACCAGCTAGGGACAATGCTGAGCTGGCGCTGCAGCAGCAGCAGCAGCCTTGGGATGCTGCTGCAATGAGACTGCCAGCAGCAGGCACGGCAGCAGGTGTGTTCAGCTTTGGCACGGGCCGCAAGGCTACGGCAAAGTCGGCAGCAAGCACCGGCCAGCCAGCCAAGTCCGGCAAGGCCAGCAGCCGCAAGTGCCTGCCACTGCCCGGCATGGCTGCGCCACCCCCTGTCGACGTGGAGCAGGTGTGGCAGCAGGTCCTGGACCGGTTGGAAGCGCGTGGCAAGCCGCTGGCCTCGCTCACCTGTCGCACGGTGCTGAAACATGCGCTGCTGCCCGAGGGCCTGCGTGTCGACTTCAATGGCAGCAGCGGCCGCTTCAGCGTCGTCAGCAACCCCTCCGGCTCGGAGCAGCTGCTGCAGTGCACAGTGCCGGGCTGTGCGCAGCTGTTTGACACCTGGCAGGCTGCTGAGTTGCATGCGCGGCCCATCCCAAACAGCAGGCGGCACAGCACCGAGGAGATGCTGCTGACAGGCTCCAGTGTCAGCGTGAAGGAGCTGCTGGGGCTGGTGCAGAGCAACAAGACACCCTGGCAGCAGCCACAGCAGCAGCCACGGGTGCACGCGCTGCCCTTGTCAGGCCCGTTTGCAACAGCAGCTGTCAGGCTGCCGTCTTTGCAGGGGGCAGAGCAGCAGCAGTGGCAGGCACCAGGGTGGTCTTCACCAGACTACCAGTCACAGCTGCCCTACTACAACTTTGGTGCGAGCTTTGATTCCTATGGAGTGCAGCAGCAGGAACAGCAGCAGGGCAACACGCGTACCCCTGCGCAGCCTGCCGAAGATGATGCTGCATTTGCGCTGCAGCTGCTGTCCTCTGCAGCAGCTCAGCACCAGTCGCCACAGCAGCAGTGTCCAGGGCCAGCAGCAGGTGATGAGCTAGGCAGGCTGCCATTCCCAGGCCTGGGCGGGCGTGCGGCAGCATTGGCTGGCCACAAGCGCTGGTTGGAGACGCATGAGCCAGTGGTCAACGACAACAGCAGCGATGTGTCCGTCACTTCAACTGCAGCAGCAGCGGAGCGTGCAGGTGCATTTGGCAAGCAGCGCAAGCGCCAGCGGCTGGAGCCAGGGCAGCAGCTACTGCAGCAGCAGATCAATAGAGAGTATGCAGCTCGTCACGATCAGACACATCTGCTGCTTGAGGGCCAGCAGCTGCAGGATGGCCAGAGCGCATTGCTGCAGGCGCTGAAGCAGCAGGTGAAGGGCGGTGTGGTGAGCCCGCTGGCAGTCGGGCTGCGTGTGATGGGCGCTGATGAGCGCATCAGGCCACACCTGCTGCAGGCAATGTCAGCAGGGGATGTGCGCCTGCTGGAGCAGCAGCTGGACTTCTGGTCGCCGGAGACACAGCTGCTGGCTGGCGCTGCAGCCAGGGCAACAGTGGAGCCCACCAAGCGGCTCTGGGAGTATGATGCTGTGGAGCACCGCGGCATCGCGCAGCTGGTGCAGGCAGTGTGCAGGCTGGGTAGTGAGAGCAAGGGCCCGCAGCAGGCAGTGGTGGTGCAGCTGTGCCTGGACTCTGTTGGCATCGCATTCTGCCTGCAGGACGCAGCAGCAGGGCAGCAGCAGCAGCAGCCCCGGCGCGAGCTGCGCGCCAAGTGTCAAGAGCTGGTCCAGGGCATGCTGCAGCTGGCGCAGGCATCGCTGGAGGACAGCAGTGCCAGCCACCTCAACCTCAGCACCGCCATGCTGGCTGCAGCTGGTGCGGCAGTAATAGCAGCAGCAGGGCCCAGCGCAGTGCAGAGGCTGGAGCAGCTGCGCTCCATCTGTGAGCACATGCGCTACCTGGCAGGCAGCGTCGATGAGCAGCTGTGGGGCGCCCTGTGGGGGCTGGCCAGGGCCAGGGCAGGCAGGGAGGGTGCCAGCGGCAACTGGGAGTGGCAGCCGGCAGGCCTGACTGCGCTGCAGCAGCTGCTGCTGCTGGTGCGTGCTGCGCCTGCTGGCTGGCAGGTAGCACTGCACTTGCCGTGCAGCAGTGCAGCACCGCAGCATGCTGGCACCGGCAAGCCTACCACGCTGATGCATGTGCTGTTTGCAGCCCTGCACCGCTCCTTCCAGCTGCGGCAGCAGGTGGCCGTTCAGAAGCTGCAGCAGCTGCAGCAGCAGCAGCAGCAGGGCCTGGCCCAAACCCAAGTAGAGGCGGACGAGACTGAGGAGCAGGCTGAGCGTAAGCAGGCTGAGGCTGTGCTGCTGCCTGCCTTTGAGGGTGCCCTGACTGCTGCCTCTGCTTGGCTGGTCACCAGCAGCAGCAGCAGTGAGCCGCGTTGTGCGGTGCATGAGTTGCTGGTGCGCCAGGTGCTGATGATGCAGCAGACGCTGCGTGCTCTGCTGCTGCCTGACAACGAGCTGCAAGGTGTGCTGGCCTTTGTCAGCTGCGGCCTGCCAGGATCGCTGGTGGACAGCGCCAGCAAGCACACAGCAGCTGCACGGCAGTTGTTTGCAACAGCAGCGGGGCAGGCAGGTGATGCAGCGCGGCAGCAGGTCCTGGGCTGCTCTGCCAGCAAGGGGGCAGGCCAGTGCCAGTGTGAGGTGCACCGGGCTGCGTTTGACTGCCAGCTGCTTGGTGAGCTGCTGGAGACCACCATGAGCCACGTGGTGCGGCCATGGAGGCAGCAGGACTTTGAGCCGCGCCACGTGCCCCTGTGATGGCAGCGCCCGCGGGGGCGTGTGCAGGCCACAGCGGCTGTAGGGCCGCAGGGAGGAGGATGCGAGCAGCTGTGCATTGCTGTTGCTGAGCATTGTTGTGTTGGTGCTGGGGTCATATGGCAGTCTGTGTGAAGGCTGTACAGACATGCGGGTATGATGCGGTGGACGAGGCATGTGTCACTGCTTGATGCTTTGCTTCAGTATGATGGCACACCAGCTGGGTTGATTGTGCTGTGTAGGTGACCATCCATGCATCAGTTTAGGTGGAGCAACGACAGGTTAAGTGTCAGTGTCATCATCATCATCATCATCATCATCATCATCATCATCATCATCATATTACCCATTCAAGCCATAGCATCAGCGCCATCGGCTCCGCGCCCCACCGGGGCGGAAAGAGGAGGGAGCACTGCTCCAGAATGTTTGCATGCATTGCGCACATCCCAAGACTTGACAAGAAAAGCAGCATTGCATGGTGACACCATCCGACATCTTCCAGAACTGCCCCACATATCATCAGATACAAAACGCAACACCTTGATTGACGAATCAGCCATGGACAAAACGCTGCGCAACTTCTTAGCGCCACCCGGCATAGATCTGATCTCAGCAAACATACTATCCCTCTGAGCAGAAGTAGCAGGGCAATCAAACATCAAGTGTGACAAAGACTCAACTTCTGCACCACAACAAGGACATCCTGAAGTGAAGTTAGCTCTGCGACCCCCGAACTGACTAGTACGCTCATGCACACAAAGACAATCATACGAACACACACAAGCAATTCAATCCCACGTGGTGTTGCCACTGAACGCACGGCCTAGGCCTCCTGAAACCCATAGCATCAACATGAGTGGGATGCACATGAGCCACATACCGACTCAGAGTGGAGTGTTCTAACGTTTCACATGCAATCCTTTCAGCATGTAGTGTCCTGATCTGCTTGTTGACATGGCTCTTGCACGCACTGGCTCTGCCGTCCGCGGTCACAATATTCACACCATACTTGCACAGCAGGCTCTGCACATACTTGTGCCACGGTGTCACCGCCACAGCACCACTAGGACGCCTCCATTCAGCTGTAGACACTTAATTTGGCAGCCGAACCCCCTGTAGTAGTACTCCAAAGCCCTCTGATGAAGCCACATACGCAACGGTTTCACACCCCATTCTGCCAAGAGAGCTGAAGAGCATGGGCGCTCCTTGCCACAGCGCATTGCGCATTGATGATGTCTGTCTGCACTTTGTCAATCAGCTGCAGTTGCCTAGCTTTGGCCGGAAACCAAACCTCACTGCCATATTCAACAACAAAACGAAATACGTCAGCAACAGTATGCGTTTAACCTCCACACTGATGCTACGGCGCTTCCAAACTGGCATGAGCGCACCCTTCACCAAATACCAAATACAGAACTACCGAATTACCGAATTACCAAAGTAGGGCCACTGGCCCACCCGCAAAGGAGCCAAACAAGGCTCATGGGGTCCACAAAACTCAAAAGAAGACCATCAACCGAAAGAAGCCACAACCTCAACAAGCTCAGAGAGCTCAGCACTCAGAGAGGAGCCAAACAAGGCTCATGGGGTCCAAATTGTCTCTCAACAACCAAAAGGGGGGAAAGGAAGGCAGAGCATGCACACACAAGCAGCCAACATACAGTATAGGCTAGCGGTAAATCCATGCGAAAGGGCACGATATCTGGTAGCAGCATAGGTGGCACGGCGACCACGCAACAAACCAGGATGGGGGTTGCGGCCCTCCTCTGTGGGGGCAGCATACTCCTCAAACAACAGCACAACCGAGAAACAAACATGGATGTCAGCATGGCTCAGGTGGCATCAAAATGCAACATAATGCGCAAATTCCAGAAGGTCCTTAGGCAACCTTGTCTCAAGTGGCAAACTGGTGAAAGCTCGAAGAACTCAAAACGCTGACAAACGCAGCACTACAATCACAAAGGTAAGATGATTGCTGTGACAACGATGCTATGACATCACATAAACGTAACATTACATTACATTACATTACATTACATGCTCCACCCAACAAGTAGTGGGAACCCCATTCAGGAGCCAACGAGAGGCTCATTGGGGGGGGAAACCCTCATAGAATATATCATCGTCATCAGAACAAACAGAAGAATCAGCAGAGAAAAATTCGTCCGCTGCATCGATCGCTTGAGCAACAGAAACCGAAGACAAGAAGGACTCAGGGTCCGCCTCCGGGTGGCAGCGCACCAAATAGCAACAATGCACAAAGGCAGCCACAAGAGCAGGTTTTTGCCGCATAAAGGTCATCATATGCTAACCACCTGGCTGACAAGAGGCTATACTACCCCACGTATGTGACAAACCTCCGAATGGTTCAAGAAGGCAAGCAAAACGCTCGCGAACTGGCGCTTACAAAGGACAACCAAAAACCATGTGAAACTCGTCCTCGACCTGACCCAAGCGGCATCCAGGGCGTTGGCATGTCCGATTAGACCGCACCAAAGACGGACGGTGCCACCTACCAGTGCATACACGCAGATCATGGGCACCAAGTCGGAAACGAGCCAGAGAACCAACATGCTCCCTATTGAGCCCAGCGGTCTGTAAAGTAACACTTGCCAGGGCAGCAACAAGCGTCGGCGCACAACTGCAGACAGACTATATGCCTTGATACACATACATGTGCTCAGATCAACCCCAATCCAGGCATGCTGCGTAGGTGCACCCATGCAGCTGTACCTGCCCAACAGAACGGCTGCACATGCAGTGTTCAGCAGTCGATCATCACAATCCAGGTCTGCAATCCAAAAAGCAGCATGTAAAAGGAATGGCGCCCCCGCTACCAGCAGCGTGCATGCTGGTGCAACATGAAATACCAAAGTAGGGCCACAGGCCCACCCACTAAGGAGCCAAACAAGGCTCATGGGGTTTACACGTTGCACCTTAGCCAGCATCTTCTCAAAATGTGTGGTCCATGTACAGGTATTGTTGAACCACAGGCCAAGATAGCAGTACTCTGATACAACAGGCACAGGGACAATGTTCCAAACAATGCCGGAGTCGACCAGCTGGCTGGTCTGTCTTGTGTCAGTGTGTTGCCTTGCCACAGCTGCTGTCGTCCTTGCTCGATTGTTTGACCTTGGTTGTTGGACTTTTCAAGTGCAGTGCGAGACTGCACATTGGTTGGAGGCTTGTTGTACCTTGACTGCATTCTGCGGTCACCGAATTACCGAATTATGTGCAGTGCTCAACATGATGTTGAACACTTGTAGTGCGATGTAAAGTGTTGCAGGGCACACATATAGTGCGATGTCCTTTGAGTACCAATGGCAGCTCCAATCGAGGAGGTGGCTGCTGTCAATAGGTTATGTGCACAGCGTATGGGCACAGCATATGAAATGGGCACTTAGGACAGGCTGGTCATGGATTGCACCACAATCATTTGCAACTTATCGGAGGAAGATTGCTTGTACCTTGCTACCACATGTAGGCAACAGTACCAGGATCCAGCATCACTTTGTACATGATATTCCATGTTACAATTTGCCAATACTGCACGGGTAGTCTGAGTACGGCTGCTGGAGGTATCAGTGGCGCCACTCCAATGTACGGCGCCGTCGTGCAGGCCGTTCATCATCATCATCATCATCATATTACCCATTCAAGCCATAGCATCAGCGCCATCGTGCAGGCCGTTGTGGCAATCAGGAGGCACGTACGCCTCAAAGTATTTTTCATGTTTCCATATCAAAATTTCCAATAATACTTCATAGCCAGTGCTCGCTGGCTTTGGCTGTTCCTCCTGGCAGTGCACCATGAGGTCCGACGGTCGGATACTAATCAGATTCGCACCAGGTTATGTCGATAGTGTGATCAATGGCATGACAAGTGCCACAAGTGATCTTCCCTCTCCACATGCATATGCAGGAGTCTGGTGCACGCCGCATGCAGGGCCTGGCAGGAGTTGCTGCAATGATATGAAGGTTTGTCACAGGCAGCAAGGCATGCAAGATGCAACAAAGCACATGTGATGATATGATGTCAACATATGTGCTATGCTATGCACAGAAGGTTTCCAGCAATCACGCATGCTCAGCCCTGCCTACCAGATGTAATGATCATAGCAACACTTGTTTCTTCTTACAGTGCAGTGTCTTTAACACATTGGATCCTGAAGCGAGAGTAATTGATGGCCGCTGGGTATACCCTCTATGCCGCTGGGTGAGTACGTACTTACGACCCAGCCCGTGATGAGCGGCAAAACACAGCCGCTATAGCTATAGCTGACTAGTGTCGAACGTCTCACCCCTCTTGAGTGGGACAACGGCTTGCTGGGCTAGTGCCTGAGGCAGGTTCGTTTCTGTGCCATTGTGTTTGGAATAGAAATAGCGCTTGTTGAGCCGCAGTCACCAGAGAACATGAGCCTGGTCTCAGATTTTGCTCTTGCTCTGTGCACCCTTGCTGCTGTGCTGAACCTTGTATCTGGCTCAAGGTGTCACACCTTGCAACAGTTGCAAGCATGCTGTTTGCGCAAACGACCCTTCAGTAGCTGTCAATTTTGTATAAATTGGGACAGCCAGCAAGGCCGTGCGGGTCATGTATGACGCCATGTGTGGGCGCTGGCTCATGCAGAAGAACACACCAGAACACGGCCCACACGTATCCCCAACAAGGCGGCACTGTGCGATATAGTGCTGGCAATGCATGGCGACAGCTGCCAGCCGCCAGTGCCATGCCTGATCAACCTGCCAAGCCTTGCTAAGTCAGTGGGTAGTGCGGCGCATATTAGGCCGTGCCAGCTGCCAGTGCAGCATTGTGGCAACACCCAAGCTGTACAAACCCAACTCAATTGCTTGACATCTGCATATCCCGTGTTGTCATTGTCATGATGGAATGCCAAGGCTGGGCCGCAGTATCTTGCAGGATACGCATGGCAGCTGTCATGGTGGGATGGCGCTGATGCAATGGCTTGAATGGGTGATATGATGATGGTGGGATTGCACTGTCATTCATAACAGCACTACAGCTGTACATCAGCTGGCAGGGTGCAGCTGTCAAAATACCGTCGGTCAACAGTGCCAGTGGATCCCTGCAGAGCCTGTACATGCGTCCGCCCTTGGCACAACACTGTGGAGCTTCACATCAAAAGCCACTTCATAGCATACAGATGTGGCAAATCTTGTAATAGTGCCCAGTATGTCTGTCAATGGGCCTGCACAGATGTCTCAGCTTGTTGCACCTGCTATGGCAGGCTGGTGTGTCACAGGTTAGCGGTGTCAGCCCTACGGTGCTGCTTCTGTTCTAAACAGGGGACAACACATCACATGTCAAATGACAGTATACAAAAATGGATGTGGTAGCCGTTGCGAAGGCACAGCCCTTCAATGAACAGAGATCTGCTGTCGGGGATGCATACAGCAGTGCATGGTAGACCCTCACCGTGACAACTACAGCACCCTGACCGGCTGCCGCTGCTGCCTAACCAGTTGCTCAGCTGCCCAGCAAGCACGCTGCTTCATTCATCTGGTGCAAAGCTGTCTGTCACCAGCACGCGGTCGCCTACACCAGGCACAGTTGAGATGTCGCTGCGCCACCTGTACATCCAGGCAGGGCGCTCACCCGCCTGCACCGCCTCACCCTGCTGCTGCTGCCGTTGCCCCTCGTCAAAGCTGCTGGAGCCCAGCGCAGCACACAGCCCCAAAGCCCATGCACCCAGCACACCCGCTGCATGTTGCTGTGCTGGCTGTTGGTGCTGCCTCCTCAGCCGCTCCTCGTGCAGGCGCTGCAGCCTGCGCTCAAAGGTCTCCAGCCCAGGCAGGCAGGCGCCCCAGAGTGCCTGCCTGTGCGCGTCATCCTCCAACTTGCGGTCAGCCTCGCGGCGAAGTCGACGGCGCGCAGCCTCCTCAAGCTTGGGTGACGTGGGCGGCACCCAGGCGCTGCTGCTGCTGCTGCTGTTGCTGGCACTGCTGGCACTGCTGGATCCAGCACTGCTGTCACTACACTTGGTGCTGCTGTCAGCGTGCGCCTCGTGCTGTTGCTGCCCCTCAATCTGCAGCTGCTCTGCTGGCGCCGCTCCCCCACTGCTGCTTTCCGGGCTGCGCGGCTGTGGCGTGATCATGCGCTGGCGCAGGTCTTCCATCGCCAGCCTGACGCTGTCATCCACATGGGGCCGGCTGGCCTGCTGCTGCTGCTGCTGTGCTTGCCGGGCTGCCTGTGCGTCCAGCATGCGCTGCAGTGCGCTCACAAAGTTGCTGTTGAGCTCCTTCTGACCGGGCTGCAGCAGCCTGTCGGTGAGCATTGCTGCTGCATGGCGCTGCAGTAACACGTCCTTCTTCTGCCGCTGCTGCTGCTGGTTTTGCCACTCCTGCTGCTTCCTATGCAGTGAGGCTGCTGCAGCAGTGCCTGAGCCTGGCCAGTCAAACTGCCTGTTGCGGCGCAGCCAGTTGGTCGCTGCCGAAATTGGCAGCATCACACCCAGGCACAGCACCAGGCTGGGCCACAGCATATACAACCAGCCAAATTGCTGGATGCTGCTTTCACCCATGGCTATCAGCACCAGCGCACCTGCCACGCAGTGAGGGAAATGCACATGGCGCAAGAAGGATCATGGGAGCCTTGCAAGCACCTGGCTTTCACCTGTGTTGCTGCTCTTTGAGCATGTCACCGCTACTGACAACTGCTCTGGACAAGCTGGGTCTCAACATGCACGCAAGCCAACCCAGCCTATGATTGTGCTGGCTTGGGTATGTCGCGGTGGTGCGTGCTGTTGCAGCTGCAGCGTCACCCACTGCCAGCCGGGCGCCTCACCTCCAGGCGGGTGGATGGTGTCGCTCCACATCATGTACACCACAGTAGCTGCCATAGCAGCAGCGCGGCTCAGCAGGTTGGCCCCAAACAGCTTGATGAATCCCAGGGCAATAGCTGTGGCACCAAGCTGGCCTCCCAGCAGGGGCCACAGCCGTGCTGGCTCCGCCTCAGGCTTGCCAAACAGCAGGATGGCAAAGGTGCCAAAAGATCCAAGCAGCAATGGCAGGCCCTGCCAACGATAAGCAAAACAGCAGCAACAGGCGCAGCATCAACAGCGCAGGTGGGCAGCAGCAAGGTGCACCTGTCAGTGTTACACATCACGTGCCGGACAGCACACAGCAGCACCCGTGCCCTGAACATGCATGTGACTATATATGTGAATGTTGGTTACAAGCAGCAAAGCATGCAAGATGCAGGAAAGCACATAAGAAGTAATGATGTTTGGCCACCACCAAAGTTAATCGGGTGTCCAGTTGCCGACAGTGCAGAGCAATGACTAGGTGTGTACAGTCGCGCCAAGGCCAATGCATGAGTGAGTGCTGCGCAGCTCTTGGTGCACCAGGCACCGGCCACGTGGTGGCTGGTGCGCCAGCAGTTGCTGCTGGCAGCCTCACCTGCTGGTGCCACTGGCCCACCACCGGCCAGCTCCTGACTGCTGTCGCCAGCCCCCCCAGCAGCAGCATGGCGAGGCCACTGCCCAGCCCAGCCCAGACCAGGTCCGAGGCGCGGGGCGGGCTGACCTGCAGGCCGCCAGCCAGCTTTGCTGCTGCATAAGCCTCAGCAGCCTCAGCCAGGCCGGCCCAGCGCTCGCCGGCCAACTTGCGTGCTGTGCTGATGCTGGCCAACAGGTGCTGGTCCCAACTGAGAGGCCGTGCTGCTGCTGCTGCTGCAGATGGACTGTGATCTTGCAGTGTCTGCAAGCAGGTGGGAAGGACAAGTTCAAGCTCGTTCGTTGGACACAGCAACACGACATAGGCATGCACCTCTGTCAACAGTATCTGCATCATGTTGGTAACACAAACTTTGAGTTGTATTCAGTATTGAAAGACCTGATGATACTTTTCACACGCCTGTATTATACAATTATGCATTTCTGAGAACTACCTTCCTCTTTGATGGGCTATGACTCATGTCGGATACCGTTAGGCAGTGTGGGCAGTAATCTGTCACAGTGTCTCTCAGCTACTGCCATCGGCAGGCACATCGCTGCATTACGGTGTAAGGCTCGCAAGGGGATTGCTCTATATCTTGCTATTGTGTAGCATTGCCTACGCAATACCCGAGCGCCATGGCTCGCTTCAACTCTCAGGGTGATTTCAATTATTTCTTAGTGTGCCCATCTGCATGTGTCCTGGTGGTGCATATCATACAACTCTAAAAACAGCTGCGCTGTGCACCTCGTTGAGGTCTTCCAAGTGCATGCATCCGCAGCAGTGCAGCTGTGCCAGGCTCACCAGGTAGAAGGCCACCATCTTGTGTGCCTCTGCCGCTGAGATGAGCCCGTCCCTGTCCATATCCAGCACGTGGAAGGCCATGTTCAAAGACTGCTGGCTCAGTGGAAGCTGCGCCATGCTCACTCCACTCGGCGCTGCATGGCGTCGCTGCCCAGGGCTGCCCGCAGCATCATGCTCATCAATGGGCCAACTGCTGCTACCATGGCTCAGGACCTGCACAGCAAGGCAATGCTCAGCGGGCTGCGTGTTGGGTGATTATCTGCAGCATTCCAGCTTTATTGCTGTGGTCTACTTTTTACAGAGAGTAGTTTTAGTACATTGACTGGTTGCAGTTGTACTCGTGCATCGCAAATGCCCTTCTTGCAAAAAGCAGGGCGCTGCTGGGTGGCCCAGCAGCTGCAGCTACAGCTGCTTGCTGACGCCTGTTTTTAAGCGGCTAACCTTGCAGCCTGAACTGCAACAACTAATGGAATTTTTACCTTTAACTTTGGCTTGATCACAAGCCTGGTGGCACGGCGTGGCGTAAGGCTTGGCAACAGCAGCCTAGGGCGCGAGCAAGGGCCAGCTCCTGCTCCAGCATGAGACAGCGGAACAACCGTAAGCAGCAACATTGATTCTTAAGCGCTTCAAGTACTACGTAAATCGTATTTTGCGTGGACGCGGCGCCTGCCGAGCTGTGCACCAGCACGGAGTAAATGAGCATGTCGGGACGAAAACGCTGGGTATAGCGCCAAGTCAGATCAATAGAAACAATCTTCTATGAATTTAGGAGCATTTTTACTTTCAACTCTGAGTCCTCTGCCCTTGGTGCACGTGTAAATTCTCCATCTGCTGCGGCATGTGCCGGTCCTGTGGTGCAAGCTTGCAAGGATAAGGCGTGTCGACGGGACAGCAGTGAAACTATGGAGTTGAGTTTTTTGAATCGTAATACTATTATTTGTAGACAGTGTATTCTCCGTAGCCGGCATGCAGCATTTAAATCTTCCTTGGGCGAGGGTACTTGCTGATCACGCTCTGGCGTATCCTTCCAGACTTCCAGAGAAGCAAGGACGGAAACGGGTTGAAAATTCGGTTAGCAGACCAAAATCAGGGCTGCATGAGCCAGCAGCGCGGAGCTGGTGCATATGATGCACAGCAGGCAGCACAGAAGCTTACAAGGAGGTTGTGCTGCATGGAGCTCACGGACAAACAATTGTGCAGCAGCAGCAGCAGCAGCAGCAGCAGCAGCAGCAGCCGCAGCAGCAGCAGCAGCAGCAGCCGATTTATTATGGGCCAAAACAGTGTTCTGTTCCAGTCAGCGGCAGAAGCAGCAGCTCTGCATGTCAAGTCTCGACCCTTAGCAGGCTGGTCAACGCTCAACACAGCTGAGAGCGGTAGTGGTTCAACAAGCCTAGCAGCTGGTTTCCAGGCTGCATCACAGCTGCAGTACAGTAGGAAGTTACTAGCTTCAGCTGAACAACTCATACGGCGCCAGTCAACATCGTAAGTGTTGTCTCCCCATGACGCCGGGCATTCAGGTTCGCCTGATTGCTGTGTATGGCCAGCCAATAAGGTTTGCCCCCCCTTGTAACCAAAAAAAGGCCGACGTGAGGCATACATGCTACATAGTGATTCGAGCAGGCACAGTCAGCGGCAGCCCCAATCTTTGGGAGCCTGCGTATTGTTTCAAGGTCAACATAAGGCAGGCCTGCTATAGCCAGTAGCTACTGGCCACCCAGTGGGTCAGAGGGCGCATTGCGTCAACCTGACAGCTGTGACAAGTGTCATGGGAGACAGCACGCTTCAGATGCTTGAGACATACATATACGCACATATCCTTGGAGTGTAGTTCAAACCTTGAAAACCATGTAGCAACATGATTCAAGCCTTGCCGAATTAACGAATTACCAAAGTAGAGCCACTGGCCCACCCGCAAAGGAGCCAAACAAGGCTCATGGGGTCCACAAAACACAAAAGAAGACCATCAACCGGAAGAAACCGCAACCTCAACAAGCTCACAGAGCTCAGAACTCAGAGAATCAGTAACTTCAGAAGCACTACTAGTAATGCCATCACTGGGAAGCAACAAATGTGCCAACTCTGGATCACTACGTACCAGTAAGCAACTGTGTATGAAAGCAGCAACCTTACTCTGTCTTTGCCGCATAAAGTCTGCCAGACATCGCCCGTGCGGGTTTGCTAAGGCACTTGGGTTCTGCCAACCACCGAACTAATAACAGACACCAAAAACGCTCCCGGACTAGCTCGTAAGCATCACACTCAAATACCACGTGGAACTCATCCTCAACCTGGCCAGCAGCGCATCGGGTGCAAAGCCGCTGATGTCTAGGTAGCAAGGATCCTTGGATCCAAGGATCCAACTCCGGAGTTGCCAGCCCTCTCCCACCGACCAGTAGCCACGCGCACGTCATGTGCACCCAGACAAAAACGCATCAGTGACGACAAGTGTACTTTGTTGAGGCCAGCATAGTCTGGACACCAGCTAGACGGCTTGCAAGTGCTATATGCAGCACAGGTGTGATCATCATCATCATCATCATCATCATCATCATCATCATCATCATCATCATCATCATCATCATCATCATCATCATCATCCTCATCATCATCATCATCATCATCATCATCATCATCATCATCATCATCATCATCATCATCATCATCATCATCATCATCATCATCATCATCATCATCATCACCATCATCATCATCATCATCATCATCACCATCATCATCATCATCATCATCATCATCATCATCATCATCATCATCATCATCATCATCATCATCGTCATCGTCATCGTCATCGTCATCGTCATCGTCATCGTCATCGTCATCGTCATCGTCATCGTCATCGTCATCGTCATCGTCATCGTCATCGTCATCGTCATCGTCATCGTCATCGTCATCGTCATCGTCATCGTCATCGTCATCGTCATCGTCATCGTCATCGTCATCGTCATCGTCATCGTCATCGTCATCGTCATCGTCATCGTCATCGTCATCGTCATCGTCATCGTCATCATCATCATCATCATCATCATCATCATCATCATCATCATCATCATCATCATCATCATCATCATCATCATCATCATCATGCAATTCATATTGCATGGGATGATCATCATCATGTTCCCCATGAGCTATAGCATCGACACCACATGTGGCGTGCAGTGTACCGTACTGCTCCAGATTAACAACGGTTAAAACATTATGCCTCCCGTTGATGTCATCATAAAGTCAAAAAAGTATTTTCGGCCTCCGACAACCCGTGTAAATTCCCGCCTGCCAACAAGCCAGGCTGGTTTGTGTTTTAGAGTAGCTGGGTCTGATACTGTCATGCACTCTACCTATGAGAACTAGTTTGCATGCTCCCCTGTTGATGAGCTTGATTTCACGAAACCATTGAGTTGGTGCCCAGATTATGTGCACAACACAGCGGGCTTAAACAAGATGCACCTGTCATCTTTGATGCGTTTTTGTCTGGGTGCGCATGACTTGCGTGTGGCTACTGGTCGGTGGGAGAGGGCTGATAACTCTATGCTGCCCAGGCCACAGCGACTGTGCTCTCGGTGCGGTGCTGGCCAAGTTGAGGATGAGTTTCACTTTGTGTTTGAGTGTGACGCATACCAGGTTGTTCGCGATCGCTTCTGGCGGCTGTTTGTTGATTTTTGAGGGTGGCAGAGCCCAGCTGTGAGACCTCTTGGACGGTGTCTGGCTGACTTTATGCAGCAGAGGCAGAGTAGTGTTGCTGCTTTTATCTACTATTGTCTACTGGTTAGAAATGATCCGGCTATGGCGCTTGCTGTGCTCCCAAGAGACACTAGTGCCTCAGAGACAGAATCCTCAGAACTTGTTGAGGCCTCGGATTAGTTGGTTGGATTGGTACTCCTTGGCTGTTGTGGGACCCCATGAGCCTTGTTTGGCTCCTTAGTGGGTGGGCATGTGGCCCTACTTTTGATAGAGGTGCCTGCTCTTCAAGGCGGCACGCTGCCAACAGGCAAGCCACCTGACCTCAATCAGTAAAGCAGTAAGAGCTTGTTTCAGACCATCAACGGTCTCGTAGACATCCCACAAACACAGCAGTATCAGAAAGACACAGAACGGCTGGCTCACGAACAGCTGCTGTGCATGGAGCCTCCCTGGTGCCGGGCGGCCAACACCAACCATCCAGTAATGCCTGTTAGCAAACGGGGCAGGCCTCTGGAGAGTGGTAAAAAGACCAAACCAGCAGCAGCCAGAGCTGACCCACCGGCACCAGCAGCAGCAGCAATTGCTGAGCTCAGCAATTCCACTGCCACTAATGCTTCTCGACACCTTGTACAACCTATCGTGGAATTTGACAGGTGATGTGTCGCATCAAAGCAGGCAGTACACAGCTGACTCCTGCCACGCCATTGGGACCTTGGCATCAGCATCCTCTGGCAACAACCCGGTTGCAGTGCAGCATTTTCAGCTGCATGCACTGCTGCAGCACCAGCTCCGGCTCACCACTGCTCATGCCCCAGGCCCTGGGCGGCACCATCAACCACCAGCTTGCTCAGGGAGCAGTCCAGCCCCTGCACCAGCACCAGCTGCAAGCTGAAAGCACTACCACAGCTATTGCCACCGCCACTGCAGCTGCTGGTACAAGCTGTTGTGCTGCTGCCGCCCTTGACAGCAGGTGTCGCTGCTTGCTGGTGCTGCTGCTGCCGCCCGCTGCTTGCAGCTGCTTGCAGCTGCTGCTTGCCATTACCGACTTGAGGTTCGTCCGTGCCAGCAGCTGGAAGTCGGCAGCTGTTGACGCCAACTCCAAACTTTTGAAGCTGCTGCAGTTCCGGCGGCATCCCTATGTTGTCCACCTTCTGATGCATTGGCTGCCCTGCGTGCTGCTTCTGCTGCTGTCCCTTCCAGCCATGCTGGGTGCACGCCATACATGCTGTGGAGTGCTGTAGCTGCAGCACAGCGGAGGCCACCTCAAGGTCACCGGCCAGTTCTCACAGAGCAGGGCACTGCACTGCAATGCTGTTGCTCACCCACTGTCACCTCTGCGACACACAGGTCCACAGGCTCGAACACGCAGGTCCAGTGGCGAATTGCGTAGCCGTAGCCTGGCCAGCTGGGGCAGTTGGGGCCTGTGCTTGGCACTTCAGGCAGCAGGCACACGCGCGTGCAGTAGTCATGCGATGCTCAGCTGCTCCTGCTGCAGTGATGGCAGCTGGCATAAACAGCCAGGCCTTGTCCAAGCGTTTGCAGATGGTGTGGTCGTCTAATGCCACAAGGTAACAATTCCAGCTTCACACAAGGGGCACTGCTGCAGGTTCAGGCTGCATAGCGCTTGCAGCTGCTGCAACAGTGCCTGCTAGCTCCGGCCCTGCAGACCAACTGCCAGGCTGAGGCAGAGGTAAGCTGCATTGCAACTGCGGCTGCAGCAGCAGCGGCTACAAGGCGCTTTTGAGCACGCCAGGGGCGGCTGCTGATGCAGCTGCTGAGCCAAGTGGGTTGATGATGCGGCTGCTGTTATCGATGATGCTGTCCAAGGCCACCAGTTGATGCAGTGCTGCAGCAAGCTCAGCTTGCCGGGCCAGGGCACCTTATGGCACCAGCGTCGTGTGTGTGTCGCTGCGTGCACTGCTGGGCGCAGCTGCAGCAGCCAATCCCTGAGCTGCAGTTGTGATGCAGAGTCGCCTGACGCACCTTGTGCCAGCAATGCAATGCTGCAATCAGGGCAGCGGGGCTTGTAAGCTTTCCAGGTGCTGCTGCAGGCCTTCTTCAGCGCTGCTGCTGCTGCTGCTGCACGCACGGTTGGTGCTCATGTGCAGCCAAGAGATGTAGTCTGACCAGCTGGCACAGGTGAGGCGTGCTGCCGCGACATCCTCTGCGGTGACAAGGTAACACTTGATATTTTGCAACACATGAAAGGTGTGCAACAGTGGCAACCTCAAATTATATTGCCAGCCACCTGCCACATCCAACAGCATGGCATGGCATACATAATGCAGTGTGCATGCATGCCATTCTGCTCCCTAACGCCAGCTTGCTGGCAGCTTGTGTTGCTCTGCTCTGTTTTTGATTTGTGCTGCAGATACAAATCAAGTTTTGGCTGCAGACATTTTTGACGCGGATGTAACATGCATGGGTTCTGCGCGGGCGACGTCCTGGACTGGAGTACAAGACCAGCGGCAAGCGTGGGGGGTGGGTGGCACCAGCCCACCTCACACTGTGCTTGTCCGATGAACTTCTGCTTGCTTCAGGTAATTTTTGGGGGATGTTCAAGGGTGTGCGTGCGTAGCCTCTACCTTTGCTTCCTGGACGTGGGAGGGCTGGTGCCCCCAAAGCGGCTCTATTGGCCTTAACATGCTTCATGTTCATCAGTACAACCAGCGGCGCAGTACAGTGGGTGGAGCCAGCTTTGCTTACATGCGCAGCCTCGCACGCAGGGGTAGGGTGACACTGCTTGCTTGCTTGCCTTTCCCAGAAAGGCTGCTGCGTTAGAGTGCTGCTGCTTTTTTACATAAGCATTTTGGATGTTGCACCAGCACAGGGTGTTTGTAACATGCAGCAGCACTCCAACCCACTGGCTTCTTCTGGCAGAAGTAAAGCAAAGCAGAGTCACCGGACCACCCTTGTGTGCAGCACTGCACCATGGGATTTCCCAAGGGCCGTTTTCAGCCGATGCAACCGAGCAACCTGCTAGCAACCTGGGAGCAACCGACCGAGCAACCAAAAGGCAACCAAAAAGCAACCTAATACATAGCAAATTGGTGTTGCCGAGCTGTAGAGGCCCCGCGAGACCGCGAAAAAGCCACATACGGGTTTAGCATTTTTGAAAACCCCCGTTCTCCGCTTTTCGCGGCCTGAAGCGCCTTCTGAAGGTCAAAAAACAGAAAAGCAACCATGAAGCAAGCCACTAGCAACCTGCGAGCAACCTGAGAGCTACTTGGTCGAGCAACCACGGCAACTTCGGAGCAACCAAACGGCAACTTTCTGAGGTTGCATCGGCTGAACTTGGGCCTTGGCAAATCCTATGCACCGGGCCGGTCAGCGCCCTGAAACCTGAAATGACACACCCCTGTCTTAGATAACGCTCCTGCAAACACAGCGCTAGCCCAAGACCTTCTACTGCATGGCGCTGTTGTAACTACAGCGCAGCGCTGTCAATATGTGCTGCAGATCACGGACAGAGTTTCTGGACAGCCCCATGCTGCACAACAACATGCAGGCATGATGGGAGTAGCCAGAATACAGATGTGCAATCACCTGGAGACCAGGACTCTGTGTAAGTAAGAGCCCATGTGAATGATACAGCACTGCATGCATGCAAATGAGCGCCCCACAGCCTACCGGTGTGCACTGAATTATTTATTCAGTGCACTGCATGATTGAACCTGAGGTGCGTGCCTTGAAAATGGTTTGAAACTGTGATACCCCTCCAAGCGGCTAAAGCTGCCTGCATTGTACTGAACATGCGAACCAGCTGCAGCATATAACACAGCAACTGCATGCTACAATATTAACGGCAAGCGTGTCTACCTGCTGTGCTTTGACTGCCTGCGCTGCTTAAGCACGCAAGCTTGCGTGCAACTGCACTCTGTGCATGCACTGCGCAGTGGAGCTGGCCAGCATCATGAAGCTCATCTACAGCCGACTCGTTCACGGCACACCGAGTCTCACAGCACACTACGAACCCACACAGCATCATGATGCACAGCCATGGCTGACACTGCAGCAACTGCTGCGTGGCATGTATGCCTTGCAAGTAGAAGCTGAGTGCATTGCAGCCTAGGTGCTCCACCCATTACGTCTGTCCTATGACATTTCTGCATTCTGTGTGAAGTGGTGCATGATGGGAATGGGTGCAGCTGGTGAGCAGGTTTAGGAACCAGCAGCAGGCCTGCTGGTCCTAGGACCAGCATCCATGATCATAAGCCATGACCGGTAGCATCAAATTCTGCTGGTGCACCGAGTAGAAGGCTTTCAAACAACTCAATGAATGCATATGAAAGATGCGCTGTAATGTACTATTGATAGAGGGACTGAGCGTTCGCGTAGTAACTGGAACCTTCTGTCCGAATAACACGCGGGCAGTTCTTCACCAATGCCTGGTCATCATGCACGCTCCCCTTGTTCGACCACTGTGATACTAGAAACTACGCGTTGATTGTATTGTTACGGCGAGACGTTCTTCACGTCCACGCCCGGGGCGGCACAGACATTGCAGAGGCCTGCGTACACTGGCACCAACTGCCAGGATCACTTCACCCTTTTGAATAGCTAAAAAGCTTTGATAAGAGATGAGTGTCGTCGGGTTTGACGTGAGTGAGGCCATAGTTGCAGCAGCAGGACAGGGTGTACTGGAGGCAGCACACCAACTACAGCAACGAACCATGTAGACATAGCAGCAACTAGTACACTTGCAATGCCCGGCAGTGACTAGGGAACTTTATAAGTTACCAGCAGCAGCTCTTGTGCTGTTGCCTTCGATTGTGCAGCAGCGTGGTGCTTGCAGCTGAAAGCTTGGCCTTTGGGACAGCAGAAGCATCACCAACCATAGCTGTGCAGCTCGCTTTGCCTGCAGGGCTCATGTGCAATACACCGATCGTTGCAATAAGTTCAGCACGGCAGGCCCACCAAATGCCTGCTCGCGATGCTTCAACCTGCCTCCTGCGCTGTGTTCATTACAGGTGGGCAATGAATGCTCCTGCGTCGCTATCGCGCGCAAGCGCGGCATTGATGTGCTTATGAACAAGGAGAGCACGCGCGAGACACCAGCTATGGTGTCCTTTGGTGACAAGATGCGCTTCATTGGTGAGAGCAGGCTGCTGTTGCACACAGCTGGCATGCCTTGCGGGGAGGGCAGCGGAGGCAGACGCCATTGCAGGACAGCAGTTGCCACAAGCATGTGCACGGCAGCTCCAGCAGCCAGTTTGTAGAAGTGCAGCAGCCGTGCTTTTGGCAGGCAAGAGCGTGCAGTCTAGCAGCACGCGCGCACTTGCAGTTTCATGCTTTGCTGGGCTGTCCTGGAGCTGTGACCGTGCAGCTTGGGCAGCAGTGCAGCAGCTGTTGGCGAGTACAATGGGGCTCTGCTGCATTAGTCCCACTAGTACGCACATACAGCAACCACACCCTTGCTGCGCCTCTCTCCTTGCATGCTCATGCCCGGTCTGTGTTGCGTCCCCGCACCTGTCGCTCTTGTGTGCAGGCACTGACGCAGGCGCCAAGATCAGCATGAACCCCAAGAACACCCCCCACCAGCTCAAGCGGCTGCTGGGCAAGAAGTTCAGCGACCACTCTGTGCAGGCCGACATTGTGCGGCTGCCGTTCAAGGTCAGTGAGGGCCCCGATGGCGGCTGCCTGGTGCACGTCACTTTCTGCAACGAGCCCGCCACCTTCACGCCGGAGCAGCTGGTGGCCATGGTGCTGACAGACCTTAAGAAGATCGCAGAGGGCGAGACAGGCATCTCCGTCACTGACTGCGCCATCAGCGTGCCCACCTTCTACACCGAGGCGGAGCGCTACGCCATGCTCAACGCAGCAGGTGTAGCAGGGCTCAACTGCCTGCGCCTGGTGAATGAGACCACTGCCACAGCGCTGGCGTACGGTATCTTCAAGACCGACCTGCCTGAAACCGACCCTGTGCACGTGGGCTTTGTGGACGTGGGCCATGCACACACTCAGGTGAGGCGGCAGGCTGGCAGCACCGGCAGCCTGCCTGCAAAGGCGCACGGCATGCAAGTGCCGGCAGCAGCGGTCTTCGCGGCAGCACACCAGCGTCTTAGCAGTCAGCAGCAGCAGTATGGGGAGCGGCGTTGTTACTTTGGGGCCCTGTGCTGGCAGCAAAAGGCTGAGCGCAGCAGCAGCTGGGCAGCAAAGAGTGGACTTGCGGTTGGAGGTGGGCGCATGTGGGTGTCCAGGATGTCGGGTGCATTCAACCTGCCTAGCGCGTCACCTGTGCAGCCCAGCCCTGAACTGAGCTGCATGTTCACACACTTGACTCATTCCGCTACTCCTGGTGGTGCTGCTGGGGCTGGTGCTGGTGCGCTCAGGTGTCCATCGTGTCGTTCCGCAAGGGTGGCCTTGCTGTGCGCTGCCACACCTGGGACAGGGACCTGGGAGGCCGTGACATTGACGAGCTGCTGTTCGACCACTTCTGCAAGGAGTTCCAGGCGCGCTTCAAGATCGACGTGCGCTCAAATGCCAAGGCCAGCTTCAAGCTGCGCAGCCAGTGCCAGAGACTCAAGAAGGTGTGTTGACGGCAATGATGCTGAGGGCTGGCTCTTGTCCTGCATCGCTGCTGTACGCCTGCGCGCTGTGGCGGTGCCGTGCTGTATGCAGGCTTGCAGGCTCCTGTTGCACTGGCACAAGCAGCCACACACGCATGCATGCACACACGATGTTTGCTTGCAGTGCTGCCCAGCTGCATGAAGCTGTAGGTGCATGTTTCATCCATGGACGTGCGACACACTGCTGAACGTCCTGCCTGCCTGCTATGTGGTGTGCGTGGCTGCAGGTGCTGTCGGCCAATGCTGAGAGCTCAATCAACATTGAGTGCCTGATGGACGACGTTGATGTGAAGAGCGAGCTCACCCGTGAGCAGCTGGAGGAGATGGTGGCTCCCTTCCTGGGGCGGCTGCAGGCAGTGCTGCGCAGTGCACTGGAGTCATCAGGTGCGTGCTGCATGACCGCAGGGGGTCAATGACACAACAACATGTGTGAAGCACGTCATGTTGCAAGGCTGTCCTGCAGACCTGGCATTGCAGGTGCAGCTGAGGGTATTGTGAGTCCGCCACTGCTCCAGCTGCTACCATCAGATCAGCAGCAGCAGCAGCAGCTTGTGTGAAGCAGGTGCGGGTACGTTGTGTGCGGGTTGCATTGTGTGCACTAATGTGGCCTGTGGAAGTTGGCAGGGCGGCGGCATGTCTGCAGACGTTGTGATCATGTGCGGTGCATGCATATCGTGCCGCAAACTTCCTCTGCAAGCTGCTGCTGCTCTGCTGCTCTTGTGCTGACGTGCATGCCACCGGCGGTCCGCTGCCGCCTGCTCCATGTGTGCTGTGTGCAGGGCTGGCGGCCGGTGACATCAGCAGTGTGGAGGTGCTGGGAGGCAGCACGCGCGTGCCTGCAGTGTTCAACCTGGTGCAGGATGTGTTTGGGCTCACCCCCAGCCGCACACTCAACGCCAAGGAGGTGGTCAGCAGGGGAGCAGCCCTGCAGTGCGCCATGATCAGCCCACTCATCAAGGTGAGGCGGCGCGCCAGGCCAGGCCTGGCTGCATGCCCCAGGTGCGGCGTGGTGTGCCCTTTGGTGTGCGGGCGGGCACATTCGCGTGTGCTGAGGGGGCTGCAGAGTCCAGCTGGTGTGCGTACGCAGTCGCATGTTCCTGCTTACTGTGCTGCTGCTGCTGCTGCTGCTGCTGCTGCTGCTGCAGGTTCGTGACTTTGATGTGCAGGACGCAGTGCCATATGGCGTCACGCTGCACTATGAGAACAAGGACGGCGACGCCAAGACAGACGTGCTCTTTGGACAGCACAGGTGAGCACTGCTGTTGGCAGTGGGCAGGCACAGGCTGGTGTTAGGGGCTTAGCCGAGGCTTCCGCACAAGTGCTTACGTGCCCTTAGGCACCTAGTCGCAGAACTGCAACCTGGCAGCATCGCCACGATCAGTGCTAGTGTGTGCAGGATGCGGCCAGGTTTCTGTTTGTTGTGTGGTCAGCGCCGGTGGCTTGGAGCTGTTGTGCTGGCCAGCCAGCGACTGTTGTGCCGTGCTGCAAGTGCGCACTGAGCAAGCAAGCGTCATGTTCACCACCTGCTGCTGCTTTCCTCTTGGCTGCCCTCCCTGCAGCTTCTTCCCCTGCAAGAAGATGATTACGCTGTTTAAGGCAGAGCCCTTCCAGGTTGAGCTGGCCTACGCAGCTGATGACCGCATACCAGCGGCGTACAGCCGCCAGCTGGGCACGTACAGCGTGGCACTGCCAAAGGTGCGAGCCTGGCTGGTGGTAGACTGTGTTGTGGGGATGTGCTGCGTGATTTCTGGACCAATTGTTTTGCAAGTGCGCTTGGTGTAGCAGCAGCAGCAGCACTCTGCCATCCAGGATTAGGTTGGCATTGTGTTCTGTAACATTGATCGATGACATGACTTGCTTGTTGCATGGTTGCACGCCATCAATGCCTTGTATTGCTGCCACGCTGCCCCTGCTCAGGCTGATGAGAAGAAGAAGGTCAAGCTGCAGGTGTCCATGAACCTGCACGGCCTGGTGGGGGTGGACAGCGCCACGCTGTACGAAGAGGAGGAGTATGAGGAGCCAGTGCCCGTCACTGCAAGCGGCACGCCAGCTCAGGCAGCAGCAGCAGCAGCAGCAGAAGCAGCCCAATGGCCCCACAGCCAATGGTGCAGCAGCAGATGGTGAGGCCCCCATGGAGGCCGAGCCAGCACCAGAAGCAGCAGCAGTGGAGCAGCCAGCAGCAGCAGAGCAGCCCGCAGCAGCAGAGCAGCCGGCTGCAGGTGAGGATTTGGCAGGTGGTATGGGCTGTGAATGAATGAAAGAATGAGCTACGCATGGTGTATGGACTACACGTAACTTCAGGAAGGCGGTGACGTGTGTGACAATTAGGATACCATATGCGCCTCCACGCCCCGTGTGGGCCCTTGGATATGTTGCTGCTTTGTCCGGCTGTGCGGCTGTGCAAAACTCACCTGCAAAAGTGATGCCCTGGTGGTGCCAACAAGGCGGCACAGCATGTGTTGAAGCAGCACGTCAACAGCGTCCTTGCCCGTGCCGCCTGCTGCTTGTCTGTCATGCACCAGCAGACGGCCCCGCCCCCATGGACACTGAGGCCCAGGCGCCTGCAGTGCGCATGGAGAAGAAGGTGCGCGTCAAGAAGAGCGGCCTGCCTGTGTCCATCACTGCTGTGGCTGGCTGGACGTCTGCACAGCTGAACGACTACTTTGAGAAGGAGGGCCAGATGGCCGCCGCTGACAAGCTGCAGGAGGACACCAACGAGGCCAAGAATGCGCTGGAGAGCTACATCTACGACCTGCGCAACAAGCTGTATGAGAGCCTGGGACAGTACGTGCAGGAGGTGCGGATGCCTGGCTGGGGTGGGCGGCTGGGGTGGCAGGGTGGGGTGGCTGGCTGCTGCAAGCAGATGCGCCCAAACAAGTGCATGGGAACATGGTGGTGTTGTCTGTGTGCAGTCTTAGTGCTGGCCAGACCGGTGCGCGCGGGACTTGGCCAGCGCGCGCTTGTGCATGTCCTCACCATAACCTGCTTATGTGGTGCCCATTTTGTGAGGCTGCTCTAGCTGTTGAAGCTGTTGCCTGCCCTTGAATCGAGTAGTTTCCCCTCTTCCCTGAAGCTGTACAACATTGACTGCTGGTGGCTGCTCCATCCCCCCCCCCCCCTCCCCCTGGTGCCTTCCAGGCTGACCGCGAGGCGCTGTCAGCGCAGCTGTCCAGCATGGAGGACTGGCTGTACGATGAGGGCGAGGATGAGACCAAGAGCGTCTACGTGGCCAAGCTGGCTGAGCTGAGGGCCCGGGGCGACCCCATCCAGGCGCGCGCAGCAGAGGACGGCACCAGGCCAGGTGGGACGCCAGGCCAGCGCTGCGCAGGGCATGGCGGGGTTGGTGCAGGATAGCAAGTGTGGTTGTGGTTTGGTGGGGTTGCGGGTAGGCAGGGCGGTGCTTCCAAGGTGGATATGAGGCAGTTGCAAGCGTTTTGTGGTAGGTTGTCCAACAAGGAGCGGACATAGCTGATGCATGGCAGGGCAGTGGGTTATCAGGCAGAAGGGTGCAGCGGGCTCGGGGAGGGGGGAGCCTGCAGTGCTCAGTGCACGTCCATTTGTACATAACCCCCTTGCATGGGCAGGCGTCTGTGTTGCCTGCTGCAGTGCCCGGAAGGCTCTGCACCACCTCCACTCAGTTGGCAGTTGCAGCTCTGCCTCTGCTCGTGACAGACTTGCTGTGACGGTGTGGCGTCAGCATAGGAGCATGGAGTCACGCGCGCTGATGTATGCGCTGTCGCCTGCTGTATCCGCTGCGCTGCTCCCTTGTCTCTGGCAGGTGCTATCGCGCAGCTACGCCGCATTGCAGAGCAGTACATCAGCCTGGCTGACTCGTCGCTGCCAGCACACGCCCACCTGGAGGCAGCCGACCGTGACACGCTGCGCAAGGAGGCGGGCTCAGCGCTGGAGTGGCTCAACGAGAAGGTGGCACTGCAGGCGCAGGTGGGGCCAGGGCTGTGGGAGCAGTGACGTGAATGTCCAGCGCCTGCTAGTGCAGCAGCATCAATGCGGCACTCAGTGTCGTAACAGTGCTTTCCAGTGGCCGCCTTGGTTGTGATGCTGCCGGTATGTGACCTGTGCTTTGTGGCATGCTGCCCCCCCTCATGTCAACTTACTGCTCTTGGTGTTTGCCTGTTGTGTTGCCTCTTTGGCTGTACCCTGACGCCTGCTTGCAGTTGCACAAGTACGACGAGCCGCTGCTGACTACCGCAGACATCACCAAGAAGCGCGATGTGGTGGAGCGTGTGTGCAAGCCCATTGCAAGTAAGCCACCACCCAAGAAGGAGGAGAAGAAGCCTGAGGAGCCAGCAGCAGCAGCAGCAGCAGCGCCTGCTGAGGGTGCTGCTGACCCTACTGCTGATGCTGGCAGTGCTGCTGATGTTGGTGCTGCTGCCATGGATGCTGAGCCTGCTGAAGCAGCACCCATGGAGCAGTGAGAGATGTAAGGAAGTTTCGGGTAGCTAGGGTTGGCTGGGGGACTGATGGTCGGGTGAAGGCTGGACAGGTTGCAGCTGCTTTGTTTGTGGCGTTCTGTGCAGCTCAGCTAGCTGTCCCGGCACCTTGGTGGCTGGTGTGTCGGGTGGCGCAGGCGCTGGATGGGCTGGGGCAGCCTCCGCAACACGAAGTGGTGTGTTGCAGCAGCATGTCCAGAGCGTGGTGGCGGCTGAACTGCAGTCAGCATGTTGGCGGCTGAACTGAGTCGCAGTGCAGCATTTTGTGCATTGCTGGCCGGGCAGTGCCTGGTGCGTGCCCTGGTACGGTGCATCAGATGAGGTAGAAGCAGAGCTCTTTAGTTCAAGACAGCCATGGTGGCGGGGGGGGGGGGCACTTTAGCATGTGAGTGCCGCATTTGCTGCATGGAAATGTGTAGTAATTGTCTTCTTGCAACCATTATTAATGAGGTATTGAAGGTATGACTGGCTTGTTTCGCAAAAGCAGATGAAGTGTGACTTCGTGCAAACCTCCACAGTGGTGGTTTGCCGAGTGTGGCAGGGCGTCGGTGCCCTCGTGTGCCCTTCTTGCCACTTGTGGTGTGAGTTAGGTTCTTGAGGCGGGATGCTGTCGGTCGTCATGAGTGCCACTCACAGTTTGGATGTTACACGACGGGAACATCGCCCGTGTTCGAGTCAATGACAGGCTCATTGGGCAACCACCTAATCCATCAATCTTCAAACTCTAAGCGGGGTATCGGCCAGTTGCCTTCGGCTCTAGCGCACTGGCACGCTGCGCTGCCGCAAGCACTTCTAATCTTGACTGCACGCACAGCAGCTCTCCTCCACTTAGCCACTGCACGGCATCCTTCTGCACCGTCAATTTCAAACGATGTCCTGGCAGGGATCAAACTCACGACCTTCCTCCTCCTACTCCAGCGTCTTCACCACTACCATCAGCAGCGTTGCCAGCATCAGCAGTAGGCTCAGCAGCACCCTCAGCAGGCATTGCTGCCACACATGAAGCCTTGGCACTCGTCCACCTGGTTCACAGTGTAGCACAAAGAATATTCCTGTTCTGGCTCCCTCAATCCTGGAGCTTGCCCTGTCTGTCTGCTCCTGGATGTGCCCCTGTCCGCTAGCCTCCCTGACTAGCAGCTTTGTGGCTGCTATGGCACACCAGTCAACAATGTCAACCAAAGTGTTGGAATACACTACATTATCAGACTCGGTGGAGCGCGGCAGCTCATAGTTCTAAAGCAATTTGAGCAGGACACAAAGAGCACCCCTCCATTCTCGGAGGTGTTCTTGGCCTCCCTCAGCAGGTTCAACAAGTACCTCTCACAGACCACTCTACACACACTATGTTGCGCCGCTGTGTGCAGGGTTGGCCAAGTCCTGCAGCTGTTGGTTGCCCTGGACCTGTTGCTGCAGCAAGCGGGTGATGCTAATTTGACGGGACAGCGTGCAGTGCTGCCACCATGTATTTGCGCTTGATGAAGACAGTGCAAGTACGTAGCTGGTCACCAACCGGCACTGATTACTGTGCAGGTGCCAAAGTCCCAGATAGGTTTCTTGCCTTCTGCGTTGGCCTTCTTCAGAGCACGCTGGAACGCTGGTGAGGCCTCAACCTGCCGGCGCGCCTGCTTCTCCTCCAGGGTCCACTCCACCGGAAGGTGAGGCTGTGGACCTCCTTCAGCTGCTTTGACACTGCGAACACAGCTGGGCCAAGCTGGGCCAAGCGCTGGTGCGTTTGGTGAGGCGCTGTGTGCTGCGCTGGCCAGCAAGCACTGCTGCAACCACATTGGCTGCACCAACCTGGCACGGCTGAGTGAGGCAGAGCTGGTGGAAGGCAAAGGCTGCAGGTGCTCAAAGTGAGTTGCGCACCTACCTCGGGCAAACAGTGATTAATAGCCGGTGCACACACTCAAATCGTACAGGAGCCGTACATAGCAGTGTAAAGCAGCAGTGGAGTTAGTACTAACTGCATGCTGCATGCAGTTGTGCGCAGTGATGTTGCTGCTGAGAACACCGCAGGCTGAGGTTGCCAAATAGAGTAAGATTGTCATGAGCAATGGCTACCACAGCATCCTGTGGTAGCCATGCACAGGGGGTAGCCAGGAGACCTGGCTGCCATGTAATGTGTGTGTCATTGCCGCTGCACCAGGCTGCCACATCAGCAAAGCCAGTTTTTCCCCCGCTGCACCAGGCTGCCACATCAGCAAAGCCAGTTCTACACAGCTTCTGCTGTAAACCAACTCGCTGCGGTGCTGTGCATGTGCAGGTGCAAGGTCGTGCGCTACTGCAGCAGGGACTGCCAGGTGCGGCATGGCCGCTGCACAAGCCCACATGCAAAGCGCTGCAGCGCCAGCGGCAGCAGGAGGTGCAGCTCACTGCTGCAAGCCGCCCGGCTGAGTGTGTGGGGGTGCGCCTGAGGTGGGGTTGGTGGTGGTTGGTGTGCCAGACATTTCTGGAGAGTGGGAGGTGGAGTTTTCTAAATGAGAAGTTTTTCAGTATCTACGCATCCGTGTAAACAATGTGCACACAGTGTAGCCGTGTATCTGGGCAATGGCATTGAACGGGCGATGTTCCCGTCGTGTAAATCCAAGCTTGAATGGCATTCCCCAGGCCCTGGGCAGCTACTGCAGGGCATGACAGCAGCTACCACATACGCAAAAGCTCGTGCATTGTTGTCTAATGTGTGCTTCTCTGCAACCCCTTTACAAAGCTGGTGTCATGAGCACCAACTGCTGATGCTATGGCTTAAATGGGTAATATGATGATGATGATGACGATGAGCACCAACTGTTGCTGCATGCTAGTGCTGTGTCCTGTCACTTGAAGTCAAGACAGGCAGCACATGCCAATGAGAGCAAACTGCTCTTCTCTGGCACACGTACACAACACCAAGTTGGCGGCCTCAGGCGGCCAATCCTGTTCAGCCAATACAATCTCGTCACCGTCAACAGTACAACATTGGATGCAAGCGACCTGTTGTGCAGCAAATGAGCGCACCATATGATGTGGTTTAAAGCGGAATGCATGCCATGGAACCAAGTGCTTATGGCTTGGCAGTCAAAGTTCAGTATGCAAGCCATGCAGGGCTTGCTGTCAAGCAAGGTGCAGCCTGCTCAGGAGGTGAACATGCCGCCAGATTCATTCCTGATGTAGCCCTGCAAACAGCAGCAGCAGCAGCAGCAGCAGCAGCCATGAGTTGCCGTTGCCAGCTGGTCATGGCTGTCACTGTCGCTGATGCAGGTGTGGTGGTGAGCTGAAGCTGCCAGCACTGGCAGTGAAGCCATGCAGAGTTGTCAAGGATTCTTGCTGATTCCAGAACAATCCCAAGCCAAAAGACTGAAGTCTGCGGCAAGGACATGCTTGCTCTGAAATTCACGGCACTTATGTATATAATATGGGATTGCCACCATTGCTGGCGCCGTATTGTCACTTACTGGTGGTTTCTGCGTCTTGGCTGACTGCACATGTGCTGCCCTGCAGCCCTCATGTTGCACTACGCGCAAAGTTTGGCTGCATGGCCCGGTGCAGCAGCATCAGTAATAGCAGCAGGAACAGACGTGAGCATCAGCTGCATCGAAGATGCAAGCCTGAAACTGCAGGCTCTTGCATTCAACCCCCACAAGTCCCCACAGCATTCACAATGTGGTACGTGTACAGATGTAGTACATGCGCTGCTACCCAGGTGTCGTTGACGGGCGTCACATGGCAGTGTGTGATGCCAGCAGCAGCTATGCACTGCTGCTCAATGTTGTCATGTTTTTGTCAGCCGATCTATTGTCTTAAACACTTTTGGATCCACCGGCTATAGCTGCTGGAAGCCTTTCGATGTCTACCCACTGCGTTGAGCACCAGGTGTCACTGCGTACGCCCTGTACCACGCGTACGCCCTGTCGTATTGGCAGCGGCCAAGGCTGCGCATTCGACTGCTGCTGTTGTTGTGGCTGCTGCTGCTGCTGCTGCTGCTGCTGCTGCTGCTGCTGCAGACGCCTGGTACGCATGCTGAAGGACAGGCCCGAGAGGTAGCTGCCCCACAGCTTCTGGACAGAGGCAGCAGCTGCCAGCGCTGCTGCTATTGCAACCTGAGATACAGTTTCCAAGCAGGTGTTGTTGTCCTTCCACCCACCTGTATGGAACCTCGCTGCCATTGCTGTATGCCTGCAGGGCATGCTCATGGCTGTCTGGCTTCATGTCCGCCTTGCCCGGGACTACCTGCACCCAAAGCACAAGCAGCATATACAACCGCCTTTCACATCTGTGTATTCCGTTGCATCCCACCAAACAACGTTTTGGCATGGCACCCTCAGCCCCAAAAGCTGTCTGCGTGTGCTGCAATGCATGTTGCCAACTTGTTGCCGGATGTGCTAGCACGTGTGCAGCGCTGCAGTGCCCTGAGCTGCTGCTGTGCCAGGCTAGCATGAGTTTACTGAGCGGACCTGCTTGTGAGCCAGCTGCTTTACAGTAGCCTCAAAGTTGTTGACCTGCAGGAAATGTAGCTTCGTCAACGGAATGCTAACCCTGCTGACTCAGAGAGCGAGTTGGCGGGAGCTGTGTGTAAACGCTGCTGTAGCGGTGTCGCTGCCAGTCACCTGTTGTTGAAGGTCCATAATGCTGGATTGCTCTTGTTTTGTGATTTTTAGCTTCTATAGCAGAGCTCTCAGCCCAGCTACCTGAACAACACGGTCAGGGGGTGCGGTGTTCGAGCAAAGCTTGTTGTTAACAGGCTGAGCTTGATGGCCCCCACCAGACTGCCTGACAATGTATCCCACGTGTATACGTCATTAACCTTATGTCAGTGTTCATACACGGCTGTTGCATGCCCCACTGAGTCAGTGACATACCACAACCTGACAACACAGCCTCTATCCTGGATAAGTAATCCATGCCTTAGTTTGGACTCACACGTGTAATGAAAAAAATACTTGTGCAGAAAGGCATGAAGACATGTGCTTTGGGCCAATTCGAGCTGCTGCAGGCTTGCAGCAACTTGAAGGTGCCAGAAACAGTCACTGCGACTCCACCATGTGCTGGGATCCTCAGCACTGCCAACCTGCAATCGCTGAAATCAGGTGCTTGATGCTGCTCGTGCAGCCACTGCAGTTGTGCTGCCAAACGACCCCATCAGGCTTACTGCAGTGCAGCAGCTGCAGTGGTGCTACCGCCCAAACAGGCTTAATGCAAGCCCAATGTGTTTGGGTGTTCTCGCAACTGCCAACACATTAAATCCACAAGTGATGTCTCAGGAATGGCCGGGAGCCATAACATAGCTGGTTCAAGAGGTGCTGCAACAGGTTTAATATGGTGACTGCACTGCGCTCACCATGTGCAACGCTCTGCCGCAGCACCAGGCTGTGGCCGCCTGGTGTCACCGGCAGCAACATGGCGCCTGCTGACATGCATAGCCGCCAACTCTCGAATATGCACACAAGTGTTCTACCATTGATCATGTAGCCCAGGCTCCATCAAGCACCAAAGCTGCCACCAGCGGCTCAACAGCATCGCTGCTGACACTTGAGCTCCCACGCATGCCGGATGCTGGCACACTCAGCATCAGGGCTGGCAGCAAAGTGACCAGATTGCTGTCGCAGCGTGGCCAATCAAGGCTGGTCACCTCTAACCGCAGAAGAGCCGGGCAAGCAGCAAGTGCGCCATCAACCATCCTGATCCCGACAGGCAGCACGCACCCCAGATGCACCAGCACCCTGTTTGCCCCACCCTGGCTGTATGCAGCAGGATGGTGTAACGCAATCGATGCCTCACATCCGCAGTGCGAACACAGCAGGCTTGTGCACGCAGCACATCGCTGCACCTTTGCGGCCTGACCAGCAGCAGCATGCAGGCACGTGCACGCCCTGGCATGCGCCGCCTTGCAGGCAGACAGGCAGGCAGAACAGCTTGCGAGCATCTCAGCCAAATCCATCGGGCTTCTTCCAGCCCTGTAGCAGTTGCAGCTGACAAAAACCTGCCATCACTTGCTTGCATCTGCTCCTGCAGCGGTTGTCGCTGCTGCTGCGCGCTGCGCTCAGATGCGCAGCTGCTGCGGCTCAGGCGCGGGCCGCCACCTTGCACCAGAGGCCCCCCCTGTAGCCGAGCGTGATGCCGGGGCGCAGCAGCGGCGGGTCCGGCGTGCGGGCTGTGTCCAGGGCAAAGTCGTAGCGCTGCCACAGGCTGACCAGCACGGTCTTGGCCTCGTTCAGTGCAAACTTGTAGCCGATGCACAGCCGCGGCCCCGCACCGAACGCCAGCCAAGCCAGCTGGTTGCGCTCCAGCGCCGCGGGAGACTAGCAGCAGCGGAGGACACCGCCATATAAGGAGGCCACACAAGCATGTGAGATGAGGGCACAGTCAGCATGGTGACCTGAGCGAAGCAGCAGCTGCAGCATTCAGGTGCATTGCCCACTCCCTGCAGGACATGAACACAGCTGGCTCGCACAGCACCCCATCCATGCTGCTGCACGAGCCTATGCAGCCACAGCTGTCCCTGCTGGTTTGCAGCGTCCTGCGCTCGCCCCCGGCCCGCAAGCCGGCTCCCGCTTGCTGCCCACCTTGTCCAGGAAGCGCTCTGGCATGAAGACCAAGGGCTGCTGCCAATACTTGGGGCTGCGCTGGATGCCGTGTATGTCTATGTACACCACGCTGCCCTTGGGGATGGCGATGCCGTTGAGGGTGATGTCCTCTAGCGCCTCGCGCGTGGTCATCCACCCGGGAGGGCTCAGGCGCAACGACTCCTGCAGCACAGCCTGCACACGGCGGGAGGCAGCAAGCCGGCACAGCAACCCAAGTCACCATTGCCCAGATGCTGCAGCAGCCAGCTCATTAGCCAGCTGTCACAAGAAGCACCCCAGCCTCCCTGCTGCACGGCCCGCCAGCACCGTCAACGCCCCCGCCCTCTCACCTCCAGGTACGGGAACTTGTCCATGTCGTCGTGTGTGACCTGCCTGCCCCTGCCAAAGCGCTCAATCTCCCCAAACACCTTGGCCTTCACCTCCGGGCTGCGTGCCACCCAGTACAGCGTGGAGGTGAGCATGAAGCTGGTCGTGTCGTGGCCAGCAACCAGGATGCTGTTGGCCTGTGCCACACAGGCAGCAGCAAGGGCAGCAGCAGAGCAACGTCAGTAGAAGAGTGCTGTGCAGCAACTAGCCAGCATCGCGTCATTCTTGCAGCAGTGCTGTGCATCAGGGTCTGTGGGCGGCTGAGGCCCGCAGCTTCTCGCCACGACTCGTGAGCCGGTGCACATCCGCAGACGCCAGCAGCAGCCATGCCAGCGCCCCAGGGCCTGCAGCCGCCTCACCTGCGCCACGATCTGGTGCGCCTTCAGCGGCTGCCCCGTCTGCTTGTCCTTGGCGCGCACCAGCAGGTCCACCACGCTGCCCTCGGCAGGCACCACGCGGCTGTACTGCTCACGCAGCGGGCGCGTCTCAGGGCGGTCTGCAGTCGACCAGGGCAGGGGCGGGGTGCGCTGGGAACTGAAGCGAGCAAACGATGTGGCCTACTCGCCACAGCTGCAGCAGCCCAACAGATGCAGACTGCGAGTGTGGTTCGCTTCATATGCCAAGTGTGGCAGGGCGCCTGGGTGGCTTGCGTGTAGGAGGCTGTGACTGCAAAGGTTGATGCAGACATCGCCAAGCACTGCTGTGGTGGGTGTGCCTGAATTTGGCGCAGCAGTTGCTGCAGGACAAAGCCTGGCAGCTGCTGGCTCAGCCACCAGTGCTGCTGCCTCACCAAAGTTGGCCACCATGTTGACCTCATCCCGCCAAGGCAGCCCCAGCCGGATCATGGCGTTCCTGGCCAGCGTCAGCGCCGCAGTGAACAGCTGCATGCGGGCGATGTTCAGGAGGCGCAGCCGCTGCGGAGGGAAGTGCCGTATGGCCGGGTACAGCACCGGCTTGAGCAGGCGCGGCAGCAGCATGAAGGTGAGCGTCACTGCGGTGTTCTCCAGTGCATATGTTGCCGCCTTGACGATGGCATTTTCCTGATCTGACCATCAACAACCTCCTGCGTCTGCAGCTTCACCCTGCACCAGCTCAGCAGCAGCAGCAGCAGCAGCAGCAGCAGCAGCAGCAGCAGCAGCAGCATTGGTGAGGCAGGTCCAGGCAGTGAGGATGCAGATGTTGGTCAGCCACAGCACTGCATGCAAGGCGTCGACAGCTGCCATGCTAACAGCAACCGCTGTCTGGGCAGTTGCCTGTGTGCAGCAGCTGCAAGGCATGACCTGCACCCACTGCTCGGCTGCTGTGCTGCTGCTGCTGCTGCTGCTGCTGCTGCTGAACCCTCAGTAGCTGCTGCTGCTGAGCCCTCACTGCTGCTGACACCAGTCGGTGGCGCACTCACCCGAAGGCTGCCTCTCCTATCGCCTTCAGTGCCACGTTGCACATGGCTGCGTGCATGTCCACGCTGGCGCCATCCGCTGCAGCTGGGGCCAGGTCCTGCGCCAGCTCCTCCACTGCTGCCTCCACCAGCGGCTGGTACGACTGCAGCCCGTGGCTGTGGAACAGCGGCTGCAGTGCGCCCCGCAGCCCAGTCCAGTAGCTGCCCCTGCACCAGCACAGCACAGCGCAGCGCGGTCAAGCTATTCTGGGTAGAAACTGACTGACGACATGCGGCAAGCCACCCTGGCTGTGACACTACGTTGCAGGGCTGGCCCGCTGCCAGCACTGGCCTAAGGTGGGTGCCTTGCCACAGCTTCATGCTGCAGCACGTTGCGCCTGTCTGCAGCTTGAAGGCTGCCGGCTGCTGTGCATGCGACCAGCTGCACATAAGCTTGGCAAGTGCGCCAGCCCTGCACGACAGGCAGCCAACGCGCCAGCCAGCTGCTGCACTAGCCGTGCCAGCAACAACAGTTGCTGCTGCTGCCGCTGCTCTTGTTGCCGCTGCTGCTATTGCTGTTTGAGTAACTGCACAGTTTCCCGCAGTCAGTCAGCGCTGCTGCTCACTTTGAGAAGGTGATGCCCTGCCTGAGCACGCTGTCCACGGTCTTGTGCTGTGGCGGGTAGAACATGGAGCGGTCGGGGAAGGTCTTGAAGTGCTTCACTGTGATGAGGCGCGCCAGCTCAGCATCTGCAGCAACACACCACCACAGCACATGAGCACCAGCAGCACCAGCAGCAGCAGCAGTGCCCCATCAACTGCCATTCCTTCTTGTACCCCAGGGTGTTCCTGCAGTCTGTGCAGCCGGACACTTGCAGCCTGTCGATCTGCTGCTCTGATGGCGCTGCCCTTGCAGCGGCTAGGCTGCAGGTCAGCTGCAGGCTGTCCACTGCTGGCCTGCATGGCATGGCAGCGTGTGCGCCTCACCCCTGACGCAGATGACCGGCTGCGGACCCCAGAACCATTTGAAGACGTCACCATATGTCTCAGCCCACTCTGCGCACGCAGGCAGACAGGCAGGCAGGTGACTGGTGACAGGTGAGCGCCAGACAGATAAATCACGTGTATGAGCGACTGTGCAATAGGCAATGCCCCTGACGAATGGGGAACCATGCACGCGTTTCTTCAGCAATCAGCAGAGCTGACAGTCAGCTGCGGCATGCGGTGCTGCTCACCCTCCCAGGCCTTGAACAGGAAGAGGTCGTGCCTGTACACCTCAAGCGTGTTGCCAACAAATGGCAGTGGTGTAGGGCCTGCAGCAACAAACACCATGTCAGAGTTTGCGCCACAGGCCTGGTACTCTGTTGAGTATGCTGCAGGTGCTGTGCAACCGTGAGGATTGCGGCTGAGTTTTGCATTGCAGCAGCTGCAGCTGCTGGTGGCCCACCTGGGATGTGGCGCAGGGTCCACCTGGCGTGTGGGTGGAAGCCATCAATGATGATCTGCAACGTCAGGGACAAGAAGTCGCCCAACCTCCTGTTCAGCTTCTTGGTTGTCACTCTTCGCAGGAAGGTCGACGGGGCCACCAGAGCCATTGATGCTGCTGCTGATGCTTGCAGGAAGCTGCTGCTGCTTAAACTGAGCTGCTGCTGCTGCTGCTGCGGTTGCAGGATGCTGCTGCTGCTGCTGCTGCACAACATGTGCTGCTGAGCACTTTGCTACGACGGGACATGCAACAAGCACCAATTACATGAACTGAATGATCTCAAGTCAGCAGTGGCCACACCAAAGCAAGTATGATAATGTGGTTGCTTCAGTTGCTGCATGCTGACTGACGCTGCTGACTGCTTACCAGTGCAAAGAAACCTGCTAAGAAGCCGATAACTACTTGCCATATGGACACTGTGGCGATGCTGACCGCCACAGCATCCAGAATCGCGCACATGTGCGCCCAGGACTGGAAGTACAAGGGCTTCGTAGCTGGCACGAGACTCCACTGGCGAGTTGTAATGGAGGTTACTCTACATCAATATTAGATGGCGACTCGGATACATCTGGCCTGCAAGCAGCTTTTGCACGCAGTACTGCTGCAGGCGTGTTTTCAACAGACAGGTCGGAGCGAAGTGCACGATCCATCTGTATGCTTTCCACTGGTAGCTGGTAACTTTGGATGGTATTTTAAGATGGCAGTGCTTAACTAGCTCACTGATTTCCCGGCAGTTGTAAGAAAACCGCGTTACAGCAGTTCCACTCACTTTCAGTAAGCATTTGGCCCAAGGACAGCAGCTGCACAACTGATAGCAACTGTACACAGCTTATTAAATGCTTTAAGAAAGTGCAACATGCGTCCTCTGCCGACCTGGACACACTTAAAACTTGTACTGGTTCAAGCAGCAGCTGGGTACGGCCCGCATGCATGACACACAGCTGCATGTGCCAGAGGTGCAATGCAGTAAGACAGAAAAAGCCGGAAACCGTCCTCACATCAGATCAGACAGCCATGACCCAGCATCTTGCTATGCTCCAGCCAACCATCACTCGTTGCGCCACAATGCTTCAATTTGTTCCAGCGTCTTGTTCTTGGTCTCAGGCACGTTGTAGTAGATGTTGGCCACAGCCAGCACACCAATGGCTGAGAACAGGCCGTACGTGGCTTGCATGCCCACTGTGTCCTGCAGCGTGGGTAGCACCAGGCTCACGCCAAAGTTGCTGGCAAAGTTGATGAACGTGGCCAGTGCAATGGCCTGGCTGCGCACCGCCAGCGGGAACACCTCGCCCACTATCAGCCAGCTGATGGGCCCAAAGCTTATCTGCGGCAGGGGCCAGCAGTCGGCAGGGCAGGCCAGGCAGGGCAGGCACGGCGCAACAGTGAATGGCAACACCTGCGTTGGCGCACCCTGCTGTGTTTGCCGCTGCCAAAGGACGGATGCTGGCATGCAACCCTGGTTGCCGACTATAGCTTGCGCACAACCCATAGCCACACACCGTGGAGAGCTTGGAGCACTCCAGCAGATGTCCTGACAGTGGCTCACCTGGTAGCAGCCCACATACAGCAGCAACGCACCGGCACTCAGCCACGCAGCGCTGGTCCCGGCAGCAGTTGCTGCCGCCTCTGCAGCATCAACACCACCCTGCGCTGCAGTCAGCGCCAGCAGCGCTGCCACCATGCCGCTCACACCAAACAACAGCAGCGGCCGCCTGCCCAGCTTGTCCACCGAGGCCACTGCCACCAGCGTCATCAGCAGCTTGAACCCACCCAGCAGCACAGCTATGCCTGCAGCATCCTTGCCACCAGCAAAACCAGCACGTTCAAAGATCTGGCTGGCATAGTACAGCACACTCGGCTGCCCTGTGATCTGCCAGGTTGAGCAGTGCATGAAGGGGCAGTGCAGCAGCAGCAGCAGCAGCAGCAGCAGTGTGATGTAGCTGTCAAGATGGGCCGTGCAACAACACCAGCATATGTGACTTGTTGGCACCAATGGAAGCAGCGATGACAACCTGGGGCCCACTGCCACCTGAAGCAGCAAAGCAGCAGCAACACACACAACTGCGCAGCTGTTCTACTGCTAGCTTCACGAAAAGGTGCACCGCTGCGGCACGTCACACGCTTGGCCGGGTTGCCCTGCGCACATGTCCCTGCTCCTGCCCCGCCCCTCTCACCTGCTGGAAGAGCATCAGGCTCATGCCCACCAGCAGCGGGCGGTAGTAGCGGCTGTTGCCAAACAGCTCCAGGCCCAGCGACGAGAGCAGGCCACCACCACCACTGCTGCTGCTGCTGCTGCTGGCCCCAGCCTGCTGCAGGTTGTCAGCCATGTCGTCCACCTCTGCTGCTGCCAGGGCCAGGTCTGCCGCGCGCCTGCCCTCGCAGCGCACCAGCGCCCGCAGCGCCTCGGCCCTGCCGGCACCACTCAGCAGCAGCCAGCGCGGCGACTCGGGCAGTGCAGCCTGCAGGGCACGGCAGCGGCAGGGCAGGCACACGCATGGAACGACCGCTCCATGCTGAGGCTGCTGGGCAGGGCAGACCCTGCCAGGGCACACCACTGCGTGTGCACGCCTACCTGCACACCAGCCGCAGCGTTGGTGTGCAGCGATTGGCATCCATGCTATGTTGCATTGCTCAACCGCCCACCAGGGGTGCGCCAGCACAGTATAACCAAGATGCTCCAGACCTTGCCCTGCCAAAAGCAGTTTGGTAGTTGAGAGGAACATCATGCATTGGTGGTGTGCTCCACCGTGTTCAAAGCCCAGAACAAGATCACCCAGAGGGTGCCAGTGCGTTTTGTGACCCTACTGCACGGCTGGTGGCTGTGTTCACTACAACAGATTCATTGCATGGCGCCTGATTTGCGCAAGCACTGAAGCTTGAGCGCTATGTACAGGTTGCATTCATCCCTGCCCATTGTTGCTTGCTTGCTTGCTTGCTTGCCTGATATTGCCACTGGCAGTACAGCACCAGCCCACACAAGTATGCCAGTGCCAGCTGGCATGCTCCCCTAAGAGGAGCTCCATAGCCTGACACACATGTTTCTTTTATCTGACCTGATGAGGTTTTTCAAAGCCTACAATTCATAATTGTTAGGCTAGTCTCACTTTGCTGCTGGGTCGCTGGCATCACAGGCTTGTATACAACAGGCATTACACGCAGCAGGCTACCACGGGTTTGTTCAGAAGGTCACAACAAGTCAGTGAAATAGGAGATACATCACATAGCAGTGGTGATCCCCAAAGTGCCACTTGCGTTTCACGGGGGCAACAGCTGCTGCTGTTTCACTGCACAGTAGCATTGTGCAATCACTAGCATCCACCAGCAGCCCTCTGCCAGCATGCACTGCCGTCCTGCACTCTCACCATGCCAACTCCCAGCAGCAGTGCCAGCGGGGCTGCCATGCCGTACATGCTGCGCCAGCCGCCCACTTCATCGATGAAGGTGTAGCCAGCAAAGTAGCCCGCGAGTATGCCGCCCACGATGATGGCCTCCTGCAGGAAGCACACCAGGCACCACACACAAGGGAGGCAGCATCAGGGGACAGAGGTCCGGCAGCATGCAGGTGGCAGTGTCCACCTGGCAGCTCCAATGTAGCCATCACACAATGCATGCACGTCTGTGGGCATGCACCTGCTGTGGGAGGCGGCAATGGCAAGCCCGGCGCGTGGCGCAGCATGGCTTGGTCTGCTGTGCAGCGCCCACCTTGAGGGAAATCAGCAGGCCCCGCACTGATGGCGGGCTAGTCTCAGCGATGTAGGCCGGCGCTGCATGCATGGCAAAGCCTATGCCCAGGCCGTACAGCACCCTGCACGCCAGCAGCGGCCCGAGGCTGCCAGACACGCCCAGACCACCAGCACCAACGCCTGCGCAGCAGCACCAGGAACACAGCCACACCAGTGCGTACATGGGCCTGGTGACATGGCGCCATCAACGACCTTGGCACATGCGGTCATAATAGCGATGCACTGCAGCTTGCAATACGTTGACCATGTTGCAGCTGCTGCCAACCCCTGTCGTGCTCAGCAGGCGTGCCCCGGCAGCAGAGCCCGCCACGCACCGTACAGCAGCGCCGCCATCAGCAGCTCTGTGCGGCGGCCCAGCCTGTTGCCGCTTGCCAGCGCGATGAGGCTGCCCAGCAGCGCCCCCAGCAGGCTCATCGACACCACCAGCCCGCTCTGGAACGAAGACAGGTCATACCTGAGGGAGTGGCACAGGGGCATGTTTGCAGGTGGCATGGGGTGAGAGCCAACCAGATGCAGGCATGTGAGCAGCCTGGCAAGCCGGAGGCTGATGCAGGGCTGGCAGGTACCTGACGTCTGATGTCAGTCCTTGGATGCACTGTGCTGGCAAGTGAATGGCAGTCTTAGTGCAGTCCGGGACATGCGTTGTGCTGCTTTGCAGCCGACGCACGTCGTGACTGCAGCGGTTGCTGGCCATCAGCACAGCTACTGCCTCATGGTACCAGGTGTGGTGTGGCAGGCAGTGAGGGGCGAGCAGGTGGAGCTCAGCAGTGCAGCTGTGTATGACTGCTCTGCTGCTACTGCTGGTATTGCTGCCAGTGCGCAACGGCAGCTTGCTGGAACTTTGACACACTGGCCAATCCAGCCGCATCACCACCACCACCACCAAAACCACAAAGCTGCGAGATAGCACCGGCGAGCTGGAGTCAATTGCAGTCATGCTGCAGCACGCGTGCTGGGGGATGGGCGTGCTGCTGCTCACCAGTCTGTGCCGCTCAGCTGAGGGCTTGTAAGAGATGCCAGCACGCCACTGCTGGCACCAATGTCGTAGCCAAACAGCATGCCACCCAACTGCAGGGACAGCACAGGATCAGCAGCACCGCACCCTTGCAGGTGTTGTGGTCATGTTGCTGGGGTGCAAGCCGCGACCATCGCATGGCAACAGCGGTGCAAAGCTTTCATTGGCTGCTTGCATTTTCAGTAAAGAGGCTGCGCATCTCGTATCACTCAGGAGGCAGCCGCTGGTTGAACTGCGCCGCTGTCAGCTGCTGCACAGCAGCATCAGCACAGCCCACAGCCAGCAGCGCCCCTGCAGCAGCAACGCTCACCGCGGGAAAGATGAAGCACAGGCCTGTGGCAGCCCAGTCAACCGTGTCTGATGCCTGCCTGCGTTTTGACTCCTGCAAGTGTGATGGGTGGGGCAGGGGATTGAGGGTTTGCTGACTTGCATGCTATGAATCTATTTGCACTGATTTCCTGTACCAGTGACAACGGCCCAGATCATTTATCACCGCTGCAAATTGAGCAGCTGAGCAGGTGTGTGCCGCATCTTGAACTTGCCAGGGGTGGCAGCATCCCACCGCCGGGTCCAGCGTTATCCGGACACCACTGCCAGTGAAGCTGCTGTGCATTTGCATCAATCAAACAACACTGCATGCTAGCATTGTCAGCAGCTGATTTAAAACATTCTGCTGACCATTTGGTTCGCTCTTACCACAAGTGGGTCAGCCTCCCTGCTGTCCTGCATAGCAGCTACCTCTACTGACAAGAATTGGTGATCGCTGCCTGTGGGCGCCCTGTGTGTGGCGCTGCTGTGATGCCGGAGGCTGGAACCCAAACTCATAGCAGTGAATGGACGGGTGAGAGTGAACCTGCTGCTGAGCCTGCTGCCTCTCCAGCTGCCAGCTCGGAACACAGCTGAGGTTGAGTGTTGCAGCATTTAAGTGACGCAGCACAATGCCAGCACACGCTGATCACACGCCACACACAGAGTGCTTGGAAATTAATGTAGTGCAGTAAAGTGTTGCGACCAATGCTCCGTGATCAGCAAGTTGAGCTTGGTACGAAGTTGAGCAACTGGACAGCAGCAGCACTACGTGTGACCAAATTTCTTTTTATGTAACACATTCATAACGTACGTTGCTTGATCATGACGGTGTTGCTGTCCAGGGACACGCACATACAGAGTGCCACGCGAGTGACATGTCTCGTTGCAGAGGGAACGGTGGACTACGCCAACCTGATCTTCTCTTCACAATTTACAACCTTGAAATGGCCACCGCGATGCCGAATGCGCTTTGCAGGCTAATGTTGCAGCTGCATGCTCTGCCTTGGCTGCTGCATACCGTCGTTAATCTATACTAAAATACCAAATTAAAGGTTTTTTATAATCCGAGACAACTGAGCAATGTTCAGGCTGGGACTGCTAGCCAGGACGGCCAGGCAGCCTCAGCTACATTGTACAGTAGCCCGCCTGTTCAGCTCATGCGCGCCGTTGTCAACAGCAGCAGACTCAAGGCAGCAGGTTCAGCCTAGGGAGCAGCTTCAATATGACTTGTGCATCGTAGGGGCGGGACCTGCTGGCCTGTCAGCAGCAATTCGCTTCAAGCAGGTCTGCCAGTGCAGCTGACACTGCTGCTGGTGCTGCGAGTGCCATGAGCTTGTTGTGATCAAGTGTCTGCAGGGATCATTTACGCTGCCTGCTGTACATCATTTGGACTCCATGGCACTGTCTGCGCAGCAGTTCACACTTTCTGGCAACCCCCATGACACTGGCGTTTGTACAACGCTTGCATATGCCCTTTGCATGCTATCGTAGTGCCAATGGGCGCTGCTGCCGCTGCTACTCCTGCTGGCTGCAGTTGTGCAAGGAGGACAACCGAGACCTGTCAGTGTGTGTCATCGAGAAGGGCTCAGAAGTCGGTGAGCAGCACTGGCAGCAGCAATACAGCGGCAAGCACCTCATGCAAGGATACACTGCGACAGAGCCAAGAACACCCGCAGCAGCTATCACAGCAGCATGCAGCCATGCATTGAGCCTATCTGCAACTCTGGTCAGGGGCATGCGTGCAGCCGTTGATTAGTGCACCTGACTGTGACCATGGCAACAGCCGCCCTCGCCAATCCAGATGAATGCAGCACTGCAGGACTGACAGCGTACCAACAACAGTAAAATCGCCACACCATTACTTGCGCAGCAGGCATGTTGCTCATCTTTTTGCTCCGCCGCACTTGCAGGCGCACACATTCTGTCGGGCAATGTGTTTGAGCCTCGCGCCCTGGATGAGCTGTTCCCTGGCTGGGCCGACAAGCGGGGGGAGGGCGAGCCATTTGCCGACTTGCCGCTGCGGCAGCAGGCCACGGCAGACCGCTTCTACATGCTGACACAGGGCAGCAGCATACGACTGCCCAACCCGCCGCAGATGAAGAACAAGGGCAAAAACTACATCATCAGCCTCAGGTGGGGCGGCAGCAGCTGGCAACCTGGCCAGCATGGCGGCAGCAATGCAAAGAAGAGATGCAGCTCCGCACATTGGCAAAGTTGCACTTCTTCTTGCTGCACCCTAGGGAGATGATTGAGGAGGTTGCATCCGGCGGCAGCAGCGCACATGCCAGTGAACTGCATTTCTGACCATGCGCCATGCGTGCTGCTGGTCTGCATGCAGCCTAGCAAGCTGTGTCTGCGAGTGCACTGGGCGGCACGCGGACCCGCCTCTGCTGCCGCATGAGGCTGGTGGTTGAGCCAAATTGGTGCCCCAGTTTGCAAGTTCCGGATGGTGTGTGCACTTGCTGATGTTGCCGGGCGGTTGGCTCCTTTCCCTTCCTGCTGCAGTGAGCTGACCCGGTGGCTGGCGCAGCACGCTGAGGAGCAGGGCGTGGACGTCTTCCCAGGCTTTGCGGGTGAGGGCGGCGGCGAGCCCGCGCCATGGCTGCGGCCGGGGCAGCTGCTGGCTTTGCAGCTAAGAGTGCTGGAGCATGTGTCCAGCACTGCTGCAGTCTCTGCGTGGTGTGCAGCTCCAGACAAGCCGCACTGCTTTGCGTGCCAGCAGTTGATGACAGATGGTGACGACAGATCAGCATGCAGCTATGCCAGGCGCCTCCTCAGGAGCACCCAGGGTGAGCTGCAGCTGCCCAGTAGCTGGCTAGAGCACCACTGCTGCCGCTGCCAGTCCCACCGGACAACCACACCACCAGCCATGCTGACTTCTGCACTGTCCACCTGCAGCCACTTGCTCCTGCTGCTGCCTGCCTTCCTGCGCTCTGCTGCGACTTGGCAGGCAAGGAGGTGCTGTATGACTGGCACAACGCAGTGGTGGGCGTGGCCACTGGTGACATGGGAGTAGCCAAGGACGGCAGCCACAAGCCCAGCTACACTCCGGGCGTGGACCTCACGGCTAGGCTGACGCTGTTTGGGGAGGGGGCGCGCGGCTCACTGGCACAGGTGAGGCGGGGAGGGGGGCAGGGTGCTAGCTCATGTTACATTTCACCTGCAGCGTTGATGTGCATCAACTCGAGGCATGCATCTGATGCCCAGCTTGCTTGCTTGCTGCGTGCTTGCTTGCTTGCTTGCTTGCGTGCTTGCTCGCGTGCTTTCTCGCATGCTTGCTTGTGCCTGTTGCAGAGGACAGCGCCATGTCCGCAATGCATGTTGCCTCAGCTTCTGCCCCTGCTGCACACGTCGTCGCGCGCTGTGTGTGCTATCGAATGATGCCCGACTCTGCTCTCCGCCCTTGCAGAGCCTGATGCAGCACTACGGGCTGCGGGAGGCTGCTGGTGCGTCGCCGCAGACGTACGCGCTGGGGCTGAAGGAGGTGTGGGAGGTGCCGCAGGAGCAGCACTCGCCCGGGCTGGTGGTGCACACGCTGGGCTGGCCACTGGACAGCAGCACGTACGGCGGCGGCTGGATCTACCACATGGACAACAGGTGTGTGGCGCGCGCGCCGCGGACCCAGCAGGCACGCGGGGCCCTGCCGTGCGTTGGCAGGCATGCTGGCCAGCAGGGCAGAAGCAGCATGCGGGTCGGTGGAGTTGCAGTTGCGGTGCAGCTGAGAGGTAAGGGCAGGTACAGCTGGCGCACACCAGATGCTGCAAAAGAGGCTCGTCCCCTTGGTAGTGCAAGCTGCAGTGCGCGCTTTGTAATGGCTTGGATTGATGCAACATCGCCGTGCACCTCGTGCCGGCTGCCTGTGTTGGCCCTGCTGAGCGCCTGCAGGGCCTGCGTGCTGTACTGGCCTGCACCTGCAGGCGTGTGTCTCTGGGGCTGGTTGTTGGGATGGACTACGCCAACCCCCACCTGTCCCCCTACCAGGAGTTCCAGCAGTTCAAGCGCCACCCACTGGTGGCGCAGACCATCCAGGGAGGCACGTGCCTGCAGTATGGCGCACGCACGCTCAACGAAGGTGAGGTTGCAGGGACTCCAAGGGACAGTCGGGCAAGCACACAAGGCGCGTCGTGGTTGGCCCTGGTTTTGTTGCCCTGTGTTGACGCCTGGCAGGCAAGAATGAATCGTGGTGAGATCTGCAAGCTAGCAACGACAGCGCCAGTGTTCGGCGTGCCAACCCCACCACGTCTCCTTGCTCACGCCCCACCTGGTGTGCAGGTGGTGTGCAGTCCATCCCCGAGCTGGTCTTCCCTGGTGGCGCCCTCATAGGCTGCAGCGCAGGCTTCCTGAACGTGCCCAAGATCAAGGGCAGCCACACGGCCATGAAGAGCGGCATCATTGCCGGGGAGGAGGCCTTCAGGGCGCTGGGCCTGGCTGATGACGGGGGCAGGAAGGTGCGGCAGGCGGCGCGTTGCTGGCACACATAGTGCTGTGACGTCCACTGCTACTGTGAGCAGCAGCTAGGTTATGACATAGGGCAGGTGAACTACACTGGTCAGGCTGCTGGCTGCTAGCAGGACTACATGCAGCTTGTTGGAAGGCGTTGGTGTGGCAGCAGGCTGTTGCAGCAGAGTGCCAGCAGCCTGATAATGTCAAGGAGCGCTTATGAGAACACAGCTGCCAGCTTCCGCGTCTTTGGCTGTTTGGTTGGACATGTCGGGTGGTGAATGGAAGGCGTGCTGCCGCTGCGCTGGCCCTGTTGCTGCTGCCCCCAGGGTCCCATCACGCTGTCCCACTATGCGGCTCGCATGGAGGTGTCTTGGGTGTACCAGGAGCTGGAGCGCGCCAGGAACATACGGCCGGGCTTCAGGTGCATGGCGCAGCGGGCGCTACCAGCTGCAGCAGGCGCCTGGTGTGCTGGTGAACTGCAGTGCACATTGCCGTTTGTCTTTGCGGTGTCTGTATCCTCCTTGGGTTGCACCTGATCTGCTGGCGACTCTACTGAGTGATGTCTCAAGCCTCTTGCTGTGGCTGCTGCAATGCCTGGCTGCCTGCTGCAGCAAGTGGGGCCTGTGGGGTGGCCTGGCCAATGCGGCACTCAGCACATACCTGCTGAGAGGCAGGGAGCCCTGGACGCTGAGGCACAGGTGCGGGCGGCAGTCCTGCAAGCAGAGCTCCACACAACGGCAGGCACCTGCGATAGGTGTCTGCTGGCTGCACTGCTGAAACAGCAACAGCAGCACCAGGGGCAATAGTGCATGCAAGGCGAAGGCACCCGTGAACTGGTTGGACTGCAGTGGCTGGGTCTGATGGCTCTGGCTATGCCATTATCAGCTTCAGACACTAGCAGGGTGTTGCTGCTGCCGCAACAGAGGTTGCCAGTGCCCGTGCTGCACCATCCGTGCATTTTGCCACCACAGCTGATGCTCAAGTGCTGGTGCTGTAAACTACCATGCCTGTCACAGCCTTCCACCCTGCTGCTATGGCAGCCCATGCACCACCCTCCTGTGTCTGTCTCAGCTGACACACCCCTGCTGCGTGGGTGTGCTGCCTGCAGGCACGCCGACCATGAGGCGCTGAAGCTGGCCAAGGACTGCAGCCCTAAGCAGTACCCACAGCCGGATGGCGTCACCACGTTCGACGTAGCAACCTCGCTGTACAGATCAGGTGGGTTGCGCCCGGCTCGTGTCTGCCTTGTCACACCTGCAGTGAGGTGACCCTTGATGCCTGCTGTTCCTGTGAGGCACTTGTTCTCCTTCACATCCGGTTGCTGCTGTCTTTCTGCGTTGTGGCTGTGCCAGGCACCAACCACAACCACGATCAGCCGCCCCACTTGGTGTTGGGCAATCCGGGGCTGCCAGAAGTGGTGAACCTGCCGCAGTACGATGGCCCTGAGGCCAAGTACTGCCCCGCTGGTGTGTACGAGTATGCAGCGGATGAGGCCACCGGGCGTCAACGGCTGCAGATCAACGCTCAGAACTGCCTGCACTGCAAGGCCTGCAGCATCAAGGACCCCCGCCAGAACATCCAGTGGACAGTGCCGGAGGGTGGCGGCGGCCCCACCTACACCGTCATGTGAAGGGCTGTATCCCGGGTGGTCCGAGCAATCATTTATGCTGGAACTGATGCAGTGCGTGAGCAGCACGTCAGGGCAGCAGCCGAAGAGCCGGGAGCACTGCAGGCCATCTGGTAGTGCTGAAAGACTTTGCACTACGTTGAAGTAGTGTAGTCTTACGTAGCAGTGCCACTGGTTGCTATGCTAGGCAGACCCCTTGCCTGTGCATTTCCCCTATACGCGGGCAGCTGCTGGCTTGCAGAGTGCCACAAGTAGCGCAGGTTGATGGTATGCTGTGCTCATTAAGCGCGCGCGCCACAGTGTTTCCTGGGTATGCTGTGTCGTGCATCCATGGCGCCCTGCCCTGCTGTGTCATCCCTGCACATCGCACGCGATGACCAACGTGCATGCCTGTTTGTGTGCTTTTGTTGCTCTGCACGCTGACCATGTTGATGACATGGCAAGCATGCCGGCATGCACCACAGAGCATGCTGCCTGCAGGTGCTGCTGCACAGCAGCACATGGGCTGGCATGGCGCCGGGGGCAGCATGAGATCCAGCAGGCTGCTAGGGGGCCCCGGGCCCTGCATTATGCTGTAGCGTGGTGTCTCCATGCATCACCTGTTGCAAAAGCATCACAAGCCTGTCAATATATGTTGCTGTTGATGTGGCTTTACTCTCCGTGACTTGGCAGGTGTACGCTTATGGTGTTGCGACTGCACCGCACGCATTTGGTCACTGCTGGTCCCTCCCAGTCACCAGGACCGTGTCGTGCGGCCCGCTGCGTGTTCCAGTGCCTCTTGATAGTGCGTGTATGTAACTTAGCAGCATACATACACATGCATATGAAAGGTTTTCAGCTGGGTCATCTTGTGATGTGGCTCCAGGTGCGAGATCAGGGTGGTGTTGGGCTGCATCAACGCTTCGAACAGATAGAATTATGCATGTTCGGCTGTTTGGATGGAGCAATTGAACGAGGTATACACGGGATCTAGAGTTGACAGGTTAGATCTCGCCGTTTGAGTTCCCTGTTAATACACGCAGCTGCGAGACAGGTGCGTTTCACCGGAACAGTAACTTCGCATCATTGACTTCCAGACATTCATTAGCTTTGTAGTTGTGCTTGAGGTCTCGTCGGCCAGTGATCACACTTTACTGCTCCCTCCTGCAGCAGCAGCAGCAGCAGCATGGCACAGACAATGCGTGTCGCCAGCAGCATCGAGGTCACGTGTGCACGCACCAAGGCACCCCAGCGCCCAGGAATGGGTGCTGTGGCTGGCCGTGTTGCTCGTGTGCAGCACCGACAGATGTCCCAGGCCAGCTTCGCCCCCGCAGCCCGCGCACAGCAAATGCAGAGGAACACGCACGTCGTGTGCGTTGCTGCACAGGAGGCACCCGCCCAGCAGGAGACTGCAACCCAGGTGCGGACCCCTCAAACGCACCACCGATACTGCGGCGGTGTCTTTGAAATGGAACAGTCTGTGTTGTAAAACGCCCTTCAGAAGACGTGTAGTTTTTCACGTAGCTAGGCAAGATGCAGCTAGCTGATTTGAACCCAGCCTGACCCATCAGGTAGCATGCTGCTGCTGACGGTGGGTGGGGCACCTGAAGTTCACAGCTGCAGCCTGCTCGCATACTGACTGGAGTTGCGTGATGCACACCTGGGCGCTAATGGCACCCGCTCAGGTCAAGCATGCACATTGCACATATACATTGTGTGTTTGCTTGTCAACTGTGCGTGCGTTTCATCACATGAGTCCTGTTCATTGCTTTGCTGACATGCTGCTTTTGCCTTACTTGCTGGTGCTGCTGCAGTGGTATGGCCTGGTGGCCAATGCAGAGTTCTTCTGCAATGATGTGCAGAATGAGGCCATGGCTGAGCAGCTGCGTGAGCGTGTGCGGTGAGCAGCAGCAGGCTGCAGTGCGGAGTGCACTGCTGCTGGGTTTGCTTGCGCCAGGTCATGGCGTGCACTGTGGATGGCTAGCACAGGGTGGTGGTTGATTCTGAATGAGCAACACTTGGCATCTGAGCAGCAGCCGTTTGCTTTGGCATGATACTGTAGACAACAGTCGCGGCTTGGCATTCCATGCCATGCCACGTTGTCTGCTGAGTGCTGCTGCTGTTACTGTGCCGTGTACCCAAACTCATGCAACAAATCTGCTTGGTAGCATTACCTGCTCACCACCTGTGGCTTGGCTGCACCATGCTTGAGCAGTGTGCTCAACTGGTCCTGCTGCTGCGCATGCCTGCCGTCCTCACTAGCATTCAGAGCACAGCATGCAGTTTCCTGGAACACACAGCTGTCTATCAGCATCACTCAGACCCCTTACCTTCTGCCGCCTGCACCCTACCCCTGTCAACAGGTACTTCCAGGAGCAGGGCCGTGAGCAGGACTTCTTCCTGGTGGCCAACCCCACCTGGCTGGACGCCAAGTTCCCCGCGCAGGCCAAGCAGGTCAAGCGGCCGTGCATGGCGCTGGTGTCCAGCGACAAGCAGTGGGTCACGTGAGTGCCAGCGACCTGCCCGGGGGGCAGCTGCTGGCCAGTGACCATGCTGAGGCGCGGGTGCTGCTCGCACTCATTTGGGCATGCCAAGGCTCGACAGCACACCCCTTGGTTGGGGTGTGATTTGAAGGGCTGGGGCTATATGAAGTTCTGGGCAGCGGGCTGCCGGGCTTTGGCTTAAGGCAGACTGACAGAAGGCATTGGAAGCAGTACATGTGTTGCTGCTGCATAGGCAGTTGGCCACATGCTGCAGATGCATGGCTAGTTGCTTGCATGCCTCAGCGCCCCACACATGGCAGCGCTGTCAGCACATACGACGCTATCACAGCCTGACACGGTGCCCCTGCTGCACATGGTGCCTGCCTGCCTGCTGTGCTCACTCCCTCCCGTCAGCTTCATGAAGCTGCGCCTGGACCGTGTGCTCAAGGTGGACCTGGTCGGCATGACCGCAGCAGAGGCGCTGTCAGCAGGCGAGCCGCTGCCAGAGTTCAAGAAGCCAGAGAAGTGGACCGCGCCATACGCCATGTACAGCCCCAGGTGGTGGGAGAAGTTCTACCCCAGCTGAGCTGCTGCGCTGCTGGGCTGTGCCATGGGGCGGCCAGCTGGCATGAACTGGGTGTGGGCGCTCTGTGTAAGGTTGGGGAGTGATTTGGATGATGATGATGCTGCCCGCTCTAGCTCTGGTGGTACAGGCGGCTGCTGTGCTAGGGTACTGTGCTGTCTTGCACCTCTGGCAAGCCTAGCCACACACAGTGCTGGGTCAGCAGCAGCAGGCACGGCAGCTGGTCCTGGCCAGCTGCATGCACTGCGTGTACTGCTGCTGGTGCTGGGGTTGAAACTGTTCATGTGCTGCACCTGCCATAATGCAGCAGGCAGGCAGGTGTGCAGTGCGGCAGTTGGGTGTTGAGCGGTCCACTGAGCGTGAGTTGTGTGTGCACTCCAGTGTGTGGCACGCTGTGTGGCGATCGTGTGCATTTGTGCAATCAGCGAGTGTGATAAGTGGGGAGGGGGGTGCGTAGGAGCAGCGGCAGGGTCTGTGCATGGGCCGGTGGGTGGGGCGAATGGTTTTGGGTCTCTGAATAGTTTCTGGCCATCGAGTGTTTGTCTGTCTATGGCTTCAAAGCCAAGTTCTCTGTCACCTTGGACCTGCAGTGCCAGCAGTGGGTGCTAGCAGCGCCTCTGCTGTCATGTTCAGTGGGGGTGCAGCAATAGCAAAGTAAAGTGTGTGGCATGACCTGGTGCCATGTATCAGTGCCATGATGTACTAGTTGGGTTGACAGCAGTGACAACTGACATCAATTTTGCATTCATTGATTTGACACGTGGAGTGTGCAGGGCGCTCTGTGCCAAAATCATGTTTCCTGAAGCATTGCCCAACAACTTTCACCGCTTTGCATCTTGCTACACACTTTGATGTAGGGTGGCCATGTTGCAGCAACCCAAGCATGCCTTGTAATCGAGTTGCGCTTGCTAGTCGACCAGCAACTAGCAAGGAGAAGCAGAGGTCCATGTTGCAAGACAGTTCATCCATGGTGGTGGGGCCCCATCTAGCAGTGAGGATGCTGCCTTTGCTGCATTGTGCTTTGTAAATCATTACACCCATGATGGGTGCTTCTCTGCCACCCTTTACAATGCGCTGCTTCCGCCGACTTGAAACTACTGCGCAGGAGATCAGTTGTATGCACACCGTTGACATTGTCCACAAGAGAGTGTACCTAGTACTGGAAGAACTTTGATGTGCAGAGTTGTAGCCGCACAACAATATGGATGGCCTGACCAGGCGCCTGATCATGATCAGGGTCGTGAGGCCAGGACAGCTCTGCGCCGCGCGTGATACGGTGCACACACCCTGTTAAGCATGCCACAGTAGGCATGGCATGGTACTTTGGTAGCATTAGCGACAGTTACAACCCGACAGGGTGCAAGCGATGGACCGAGGCTCGCAACAACCTTCAGTTAGTGACCTCGACCTTCCAGTGCATTGACTACACGCGTGCCGTGCGGCCGTGGACCACCACGGCCATGGACCAATCTGACCAAGTATCTACTAAACGTATACCTTTAGGCTACGTAGCCCTGCACCGCTGGGGGGACGTTGCCGGGCAGGGGCATTCTGGCCGGATTTATGGTATAATCCTTTTCACCGTCCGGTGGAGGGGTCACCGATTGGTTTAACCCTTCTCAAGCCTTGGTAACAACTGGGTGCCAGGCTCCCAAACGTTCCTTCGTTGAGTGATTGCGAGCCCCATGTAAGCACCCGGCGCGGCGCGCCCGGTCATCATCGGCCATTGACTGAGCCAACTTGATGTGACAGCTGCATCAGGGCTCGCAGCCACATTGACGGGTCGAGTTTAAGGAACCAAAGGCTCCGTTTTTACGAAGTGAGGACATGGGCTTTGATCGATTGGTCTGGATTATCGGCCGCTGAACAGGGGTTGTCTCAACCAGATCTCCCGTCATTTGCACCTGTGACCCCTGAACAGACCTGCTGAGGATCACCTGATTGATATTGAACAATGCCTTCCGACTAAACAGTCGAAGCAGCCAACGGTGTTTATGAGCCCTGAGCTGCAACGTCATGCTGCCCTGCATTGGACTTAAGTTGAGCACTGCTGCTATCCCATTGCAGCTCCAGTCTGTATACAGACGGAACGACAAGTTAGGATCTGGCTGGCGCAGCGCTGTGCCAGGCTGGGAGAGCGCTGCCTTGAGGTGGTCATATGCTGCAACAAGTTTGTTGCACTAGGACTCGAGTCAGCTGAACCAGGTGTTCATAAGTCACTTGTCAAATTAACCTCCCTGTAACCTCCCTGTAATCAGCATTGACAAGGTTTGCAAGAGCTTTCCTCAGGTTGTAGCAATCAATAGGCTGAAGGTACACGGATGTTGACCTTCCTATAGCTAAGCCGTCTTGAGCAGAGGAGGCCCTAGGGCGTGCAGCTGTGCGACATCAGGGCATGACCAGATCTAGTCAACACAGCGTGTCTTGGCCGAGTGTCACGAGCACTAGTTGATTTCATGGCCATGACATTCCCCTTTGGTACATATATGTACATTTATATATATATAGCTTGCGCTGTCAGTGTATATCGCTTGCGCTGTCAGTGTATGCATATTACATCACCTTGCAGTGTGCCAGCAAACAGCTGGCCATCGCAGGCTGCGACTAGCTCAGTGGGCGCAGCATTGTCCGCCATGGGCAGGTGCAGCACCTGGCCACCACTGCACATCACGCCACCGCCACGCACCCTCCACACCCCACTGCCACTCGCTCCCAACATGCTGCTGCTTGGCACAAACCCCGGGTCTGGCTGCTGCCAGCTGCTGCTGCTGTGGCTTGCCTGCTCTCGCCAGCTGCTGCCGCGCCGTTGCTGCCTGCCGGATAAACTGCCAAAGTCAACCGCCGCCAGCGTAGGCTGCAGCTGAGCCACGCCACAGTCGGCCTGACGGTGGCGCAGCAGGCCGTGCGTGTACAGCACGCGCCCGCTGGCATCCCAGCAGCCCCGTGCAGCAGCCTGCAGGCATCACGGCAAATGCGTACGTCACGACAGGCAGCTAGCCCTACACAAGCAAGCCGCGGCGGCAGCTCACACCCCGGCAAGCAGCTACTATTGCCCTGCCAATGCTTCAGTGCAAATGCTTGCTCAACAGCCCAGTGCATGCCTGACACTGTTCTCGAGGAAAAACAGCTAGCCCACATTCACTGAGCATGCACGCCTTACTGCCTTGCTCTGTTGTGTATCATGCGGGATCGCACTCACCTGCCGCTGACCACCAAGCAGCACTGATGTTGATGTTGATGATGACACTGATGATGATGGTGGCGCGTCAGGGCAGCCCAGCACCTCAGTGACGCAGACCTGCTGCAGCACCCGGTTATGGTACAGGTCAAACACACCAACCTAGCAGGTGGTGCAACAGCAGCAGCAGCAGCAGCAGCAGCAGCAGCAGCAGCAGCAGCAGCAACAGCACACATCAGTGAGTGCAGCAGCAGCCCACAAACAGCGGTGTGGCTTCAGTGCAGGTTCTCATGTGTGGCCAACCATTGCAACTGAAGTTGTGAGCAGATGCATGTGCGCAGCCAGCGCTGATGATGAAACGACGCAGTCCAACACACCAGCTGTAGGCTCCACCGGCCACACCTGCAGGTCAGGGCGCACGTACGCCACCAGGTTGGGGTCAGCAGGGTTGAGCAGCACATCCCTGAAGAAGGGATAGATGCGACACGACACCCCATGCCCCCTGCTGCTCCTGCTGCCCAGCCGTGCATCAGGCAAAGGCGCTGCCGCGCAGCTGCCTGCTGCTGCTGCCTGGATCAGGCTGCTGCTGCCATCTGTGGGCGCTGCTGCCTCATCGGCACGTGCAGGCACGTTGAAGCTGGCGATGAGCTGCTGGCTGGCCCTGCTGCCGCCAAAATTGATGACCGAATTGGCATTGCTGCTCAGTCGGCGCACATCATACAGCGCCAACTGCACCGACAGCGGGCAAAGCAGCAGCAACGCATGTTCATGCTCAGCAGGTCACAAAGCATTGAGCTTACAGTGTCAGTGACTCGTGCCTGCATGCAGCTCCTGCTGCTACTGACACGCCAGGCACACAGGTTACGGAGGCATGTCCATGGCTGTGACCTGCTGACAGGTTGCATGCTGACAGGTTACACGCACCTGCCCATCTGCTGCTGCTGCAAGCAGCATTGTGCCTCCTGGCATGGCCTGCATCAGCTGCACTGCGCTGGCGGTGGGCAGCTCAGCCACTGCACGGCTGGCAACGCGGCAGTCCCACAGCACCACGCCACCTGGCAGCGACGGCAACAGCAGCAGCAGCAGCAGTAGCAGGCACGAGTGCATCAGCACACCACACCATGGCCAGTGTCGCTCGCTGAGGTTTTGACGCGGCTGGGCATCACAAGTGCTGCTCAGCTGAACAGCAGGGGCTGTGGCGCATGACGCCTGCCCTCATGCGGTGCACAGGGAGTGATGCCGCTGCTGAGGACGCACCGCGCTCACCTGCATGCGCTGCTGCCAATGTGTATGCTGCGCCCTTGTCCAGGTATGCTACCTGGCCAGACTTGGCCAGCTGCCCGCCCCCCTTCAGGCGCAGCGGGTACTCGTGGTGGCGGCCCTGGCAGCAGCAGCAGCGGCAGCGGCAGCGGTAGCAGATGTTGCTGTGGCTCTGTGCAGCAATGCTGCAAACATGCAGCACCGCAGGGTTCAACCAGCAGCGGCTGCCCTGGCGTGACCACGTATGTGCACATGGCCCAGGTTGCGCTGTTGCAAGCGGCAACAGCTGCAACCAAGCCAGCCACGTGCCACAATGGCCATGCCAGCTAACCAGTGAGGCTAAATTGAAAATTGGCAACGCAAAAGCACTCACTCAACATGCACGCTGCTGGCGGACTAAGCTCCTGAGCCACAGGGCCCCGGCACAGCGCCATGACAGCCCAATGGCAAGCTGCTGTGGCGGGTGTTGCCTGCCGTCGATAACGTCGGCGCCTCACCTCCACAAAGCGGCGTACCGTCACGCCCTGCGCCCCAGCCGTGGCCAGCTCGGGCAGCTCCCCAGCAGCCCAGCAGCAGTCGACAAGGCGGTCCTGCAGGTCTACACTCCACACACAGCCAGCGGGCAGCGCTGCAGTGCGAGGAACGTCTGCAACACTTGGTACTTCTGCTTGTAATGCTTGGCTGATGGCTAACCCGCCTGAAACGTCTTGGCTGCCTGCTACTGGTACCTGTACTGCATCTGCGTCTGCTGCTGCTACTGCTGCTGCGTCTGCTGCTGCTGCCTCCAGCATGTCTGCCAGCTTGATGATGTGCAGCGTGCCGCAGCTGTATCCCACAGCAGCCAGCCGCGTGTCGCTGTGCCTGCTGCAGCTGCTGCCTGGCGCCTGCTGCAGCTGCAGGCAGCACACCTCCTGCCGCTGGTGCACACCGGGCGGGCTGTGCCACACAGGCGGCAGCTGCAGCTGCAGCAGCGCCGTGCGCGCCTGCACCTGGCGCCAGGCGTCCATTGAGGGCGGCATGCGCCAGCCCAGCTGGCCAGCCAGCAGCTGCTGGCAAAGGTTTGTGGACCTGTGGACACGCCAGTCAGAGAGTGCTCATCATGCGTGGGTGCTGGCAGGGCCTGCACAAGGCCCACACAGCTACTGATGATGACAGCAGTCAGTCCATGCCCCCTCATCAGGTCCCTGCCAGGTTGCGCTGAGAAACTACGCAAGGTTTTGACCATGTCTGCTTCAACTATTAAGGTGTTGCATTTGTGTCTGGTGATGTTGGGTTGTTCTGGAGCAAGTCAGTCGTTTTCAAGGCATGTTGCTGCCTATCCTGTGCAGGATTGGGATTTGCGTGATACATGCAAACACAATGGAGCGAGCTCCCTCTTCCCTCCGCTCCTGTGGGATGCGGGGCCGATGGCGTTGCTATGGCTTGTTTGTGTAGAATGATGATGATGATGATGATGATGATGATGATGATGATGATGATGATGATGATGATGGTGATGGTGATGGTGTTGGTGATGAGTCAGTCCATGCCCTTGCTGGCACGCAATATGTACCCCACATAACGCAACATGCAACATGGGCACATGCTTGCTCGAGAGACATCCATGTAACGACAAGCTGGGCAACGGCGATCAGTATGAATGGCGCAACCTGGGGTAGGCAACCTGGCAAGCTCTGATGCCTGTGTGGGAACAGTTGCGCCCACCCACCTGAAGGCTGCTTGCGGCATGCAAGGCGGCACACGCTTGACCTTGGGTTTCAGGTACCTGTCTAGTGGGCCCGTCTGGCAGCCGCCCTCTGCTTGCATGGTCATGGCTGCACAGCTGCTGCTGCGCGCTGCTGCGCGCTGCTGGTGGTCTGGCACTTCTGCTAAGCTGCAACGGTGACCTGTGGAAGCATTCTGATTCCTGCAGCTACATATTACTGCAGATCACGCTAGCAGGATCGACCATAGTAAGCTGAGCTTTAAAATTCAGCAGGAACAGCAGGCTGCAGACGGGTAGTGCAAAGGCAGAGTCGTCTTTCTGTCAGCACCTGACAACACATGTATGCGTGAATTCATGACGGTCTAGCGATGCAGTACCTGAAGAGCTACCAAATGTTTGAACAGGTGTCACTCATTTGTGTGCGACCTTGCAAGTTATGTTCAAGCGTTGGAGTGGCATCTAAAATGTGCAATGCTGTTGTATTGCTTCTCATTGGAGCATGTTCCGCAATATCAGTACACGTCCACCCAATGCGACTGTTTCACGTTGCGGATCTTTTCCACACCAACCCCATTGAGGACACAGTGCGTTCTTCGTATAACATATCTGTGGTCACAGCACCCCAACGTGGCTGGGAGGGGTGTTGCCTTGCGGTGGTAGTGCCTAGACGCTGAGGACGAGCAGCACAGCTACCTCCAATGAGCCTAAGACGCGCAGGAGGCAGTACTGTCCGCCTCCTGCGCGTTTATGCTTCACAGGGCTTGCTTCAGCATGGGGAGTTGCGGGTCCTGCAGTCGGGATTGCCTGCCTCCAAGCAGCTTCTAGCAGCACTGGGCTGTGATGCCCACTGCCGCAGCAGCAGCAGCAACAGCTGGTGGGAGCAGCACCTCAGCCAGCATCAGCTGCAGGCTCTGCGCCAGCTGGCCACACAGCCAGACAAGAAGGAGGAGCAGCCCAAGAAGGAGGGCAGCAGCAGTCCAGCGCTGCCTGACGCGGAGGACTGCGACGAGGCCATTGAGCACTACTCACGCGCGCGCAGCTCGTACCAGCGCCTCGCGCCGCCCTCCTCCTACAAGACAGCCTCACAGCGGGTGGTTGACCTGATGACGGCAGGCTTGAAAGGCACCGTGCTGCTGCTGGGCTGGGTGGTGCGCCTGCCAGTGAAGCTGGCCCGGCTTGCCACTTGGAGCAGGGACGACTGGTCAGCCTGGTGGGCCAAAGCCAAGAAGACAGTCAAGGATGAGGCACACCACTACTGGGTGAGGGGCCTGGCCTGGGCAGGGGTGCTGTGCGGTACAACACTGTCGGTGTAGGAGTGAGCGTGTTGCGGCAGTTGGCGCCGGCAGTTGGTGGGGCTGCAGGCCGAACAGCAAGCATACAGCAAGGTGCAGAGGCATATGTGTGCATTGTTACGTCATCCGTACACATATGATTCCAGCATGCCAGATCTACCATTGTTGCGTCATTACGGTGGGCGACCCAGCTATCGCTGCACAGTAGGTAGCAGCTGCAGTGGCAGCTGATGCATTGGTGATGTGTGGCTCTGGTGCTTGAGAGCAGCAGCAGCCGCAGCAGTCAGCGATCCTACGTCCATGGGTGGCAAAGATCGTGGTGCCACAAGGACTGCAATGTTTTCAGTAGTGCAACTATGCTCACATGGCGCTGGCTGCCTGCATGTTTGCAGCGGATGATGCTTAGGATGATGCCTGCGACATCTGTGGAATCTTCATCTTAACATTCATGGCTGGCCTCCCTGCCTGCTCAGCTGTGGCTGCGCCGCACCTCGCCATGCCATTGCTCTGTGCTGCTCCACATCTGCTGTCCAGGTTGGCTTCAGGCTGCTGGCGTTTGATGTCCGTGTGGCGTCAGGCCTGGCCTTCAAGGCCATGCGTGGCAACACACTCACACGGTGAGGGGCAGCAGCAGCAGCAGCAGCAGCAGCAGCCCCAACAGCAGCACAGGCAACTGGATCAGCAGCAGCAGTGCATTGGGCACACACACTTCATCAGCCAGGGACACCGTGATTCAGAAATGTTTGTCAACAGCTTGGGTTTGCACTCCTCAGTAGTCAAGTCTGCAGCCATCATGATGTGTTTGTGCGGTGGGTGGCCATGTCATTGCAGCAGCTTCAAGTCAACTGTGTATTGCTGCTACTGCCCTCTGCCATGCTGCTAGGCGTGAGCGCAAGCAGCTGACGCGCACCACTGCAGACATGTTCAGGCTGGTGCCCATGGTCATCATCCTGGTGAGGGGGCGTGGGCGGGGTAGGGGTGCAGCACTACACTGCAGCAAAGGGGTGCATGGATCTTGCAAGCACCAGCGCTGCTACGTTTTTTTCCTGCAGCTTCCAATTGGCCTGTAAGCTCAACCTGAACACATCATGCCGTATCTGCTGTGCATGGCCTTGACTGTGCTGCGTTGCCCATCTTGTGGCCGGCTTGGTCACCTCACCGACTGACTGTTGCCTTTTCCACCCCCATCTCTTGCTCCCCCTTCCCTTGCCCTTTCAGTTGATTCCCTTCCTGGAGCTTGCGCTGCCGCTGCTGCTGAAGCTGTTCCCCAACATGCTACCCAGCACATTCCAGGACAAGCTCAAGAAGGAGGAGGAGGTCAAGAAGCGGCTCGTGGTGAAGATGGAGGTGGCCAAGTTCCTGCAGGTCAGCTGCCCAGGGAGAGGGTGGAGTGGTGAAGGATGCAGGCTGCAGAACCTAGGCAACGGGCAGAGCTGGTGGATGGGTGGGCAGTGTATCCGAGGCAGCGGCTGGTACCAGGCATCGGTGTTGTGTACATGCTTGCATGTCCTTTTTGAACTGTTTGGTGCAGGTATGGACAGCTCGCTGCTGCCACATCAGCAGCAAGCCTGCAGTGCTGCTGTCGTCCAGCAGGCAAGTGCTCCTCTTATTATCATTGTGTCATCAGTGCGCGCAGTGATGGAGATGCTGCTGCCGCTGCCATCCTTCATCTGCCGCTGCTGCCGCCTTCCCTTTTTCATTTGCAGAACACTGTCGCTGAGATGGCCAAAGACATCAAGGCCAAGCGTACAGGGGAGATGAGCACCAACGCGGCTGAGCTCTACGCCTTCATCAACAGGGTGAGGCGCACTAGCAGGGACCCAGCTGTGCCCTGGATGATAACCCAACGAGTTGTTCCCGGCTCTGCTGCATTGTCTGTGTGCAGGCGTGGCAGCGAAGCAGCCCGCAGCATACCACCACAGCTGAGTTTTTGAAGCAGGAAACCTATCTGTAGCAGGCACAGAGGTGCACATGTTGAACCGCATTTTCCAATTGCCCTGCGCGCATGTGCACTGCTGCCGCCCCCCCCCCCCCCCACCAGGTGCGTGCTGGCGCCGAGGTGTCCAATGACGAGCTGGTGCGCTTTGCCAGCCTGTTCAACGACGAGCTCACGCTGGACAACCTGGACAGGGTGCAGCTGGTGTCCATGTGCCAGCTGCTGAGCATCCCACCGTTTGGCACGGACGGCTTCATGCGCAACAGGCTGCGCAGCCAGCTGGACGGCATCAAGCAGGTGGGGCAGTGGGTGTTGTTTACCTGCATTCACCCACCACCACTGCAGCGGAGTGACCCTACTACCATGCTTACCCCTGCTGCTGTCTCTTGTGATGTAAGAAGTGGTGGTCACCTCCGCTGCCGCTGCCGCTGCCGCCAGGACGACCTGCTGATCCGTGCCGAGGGCCTGGACAGCCTCACCGACGACGAGCTGCGCAGTGCCAGCAAGGCGCGCGGCATGAAGGCGGCCTTTGGGGAGGGTGCGCGCGAGTACATGAAGCGGCAGATGCAGGTGGGGCGCCGCTGCAGCTGTGGTGCTCGTTGAGAGAGATCAATGATCAGGTGCTGCCTGGCTGCCTGGCAGGTGTTTGTGCTTGGGCAGCTCCGCGGTGATGTGCGCGAGCGTGTGCGTACGTGCTGCATGTTGGCCTTGTGATGCTGGGAACTAAAGGAAAGTTGATAGACCAGATCACAGCTGATCGACACCAAGAAACCCCTGAAGGCCGACCTGCATGTGCTGAGTGGTGGTTGCTGTTTTGTGTTGTATCAAGCCTGTGGTGTGTGCTTACCTTTTGCAGTCACGCAAGCTTTGCACAGGCGTGTGTGCTGCACTCGCGCTGGCATGCGGTGTAACTGCTCCTGCCTGTTGGTGTCTGTGATGTTGCTCAAATGGCGTGCTGCATGATTTGACTGCTGGCTGCCTGATGATGATGGGAAAATCGAAAGTGGATAGACCAGATCACAGCTGATCGACATCAAGGAACCCCTGAAGGCATCGTCAGTGTCCTGCAACTGTGTTGTGCAGAGCCTATCTTCACCGCACTACCCTGCGCTTGTCTTGCATTCCTGTTGACTCCACACCTGCACATGGCCTCGCCTGTGTTGCACCAAGCACTGCTCTGCACTGTCCATGCTCAAGCCTGAGTGTGGCTGCAACCGGAACCTGCCGTGTGCATGCCCGTCACCCGCTTGCCCTGCCGTCAGAACTGGCTGGACCTGTCACTGAACCGCGGCATGCCCAGCAGCCTGCTGCTGCTGTCGCGCGCCTTCACCCTCACCAGCCCGCTGCCCAGCGCTGCCCCTGGCGCGCCTGGCGCTGCCGATGACCTGGGCCGTGTCAAGGAGACGCTGCTCACGCTGCCCGAGGAGGTCATCCAGGACGTGGGCCTGGAGGTGGCGGCAGCAAGCAGCGGTGAGGAACCGCAGGCCCTCTAATCATCGCCTCTCAGCGGCGGGCGCAAGGTGTCAGCACTTTGCTGCGCTTCAGTGCGCTGATCACTACCTTACTGCCATTTCTGCTTGCCCGCCCTCTGTCGGTGTGCCCCCAGGTGCTGAGGAGCTGCAGAAGCGCCTTGCGCTGATGCAGAAGGAGCAGAAGCTCATCCAGGAGGAGGCACAGGCAGCAGTGCTGGAGGCAGCAGCATCAGAGCCAGCAGCCGCAGCAGGCGCACACGCGGGCCATACAGCCGACGGCGCAGCAGGCGGGAGCAAGGAGCGCGTGCTGGAGGTGGGCCTCTTGGCGCGCAACGCATGCGTTGCAGCCAACTCGTGCTCGAGTCTCTGTTGTACTAATGTGTCCTGGCAGAGGTTTATCTGCTGATGCGCTCCGTTGAAAGTTTCAGCGACTACTCGAAATTTGCCGAGGGCAGCCTCACGCGACGACACCTGTTGTTGCGCATGCATGCACGTCGACCTCTTGTCACGTGACTGCTGCAGGCGGAGCCACGGCCAGCAGGAGCAGCTGCAGCAGCTGGTGGGGCGTCTGGCGAGGCAGCCGCGCAGCATGCCGCCGCAGTGGCTGCCGCCACCGCCGTGCTGAACGAGGCGTCCGCGTCTGCGCTGCGCGACGTCATTGCCAAGGAGGGCATCAGCGAGCAGCAGCGCGAGGCGCGCATGGCTGAGGTGCGTGAGCGGCGCATGCAGGAGCTGCTGTACGCCATCACAGTGCTGGCCAGCAACTCAGGTGAGCCGAGGATGACGTGCGGCAGGGGCGTGTGCGCTGGGGCTGGGTCAGTGCACCTGCGCATGTCTGGCACAGCAGGCAGCAGACAGCTTCAGGGTGCTCAATGAACGGTGCATTTGCGCGGTGTTGTGTGTGCGCTTGTCAGTGTTTGCACATGCGGGCATGCGTCACCTTGCACAAACTGCCAACAGGTACCAGTTGAAACGCCGGTATGCTATGCTGGGATGTGTCGTCGTCGCACTCACTACACGAGCGAGACATGCGCACCCTCTGCATGCTGGTGCATTTGAGGCAGGGTGTATTGCTGCCGTCCACGTGTGACGTCAGCCGCACTTGCGCGCCTGCTGCCGTGCTGCCCTGCCCAGGCGTCGCCACGGAGCGTGCGCAGTTCATGGACCTGGTGCGCCAGCAGATCACGCAGCTGCAGGACACGCACGGCAGCGACTCGCCCAGCCTCACCTTCACAGCGGGAGTCCTGCAGGCGGTGCGCCCCGAGGAGAACACAGAGGTGCGGCGCGCGGCTGCCGGGACGGCTGGCAGGGGAGGCGGCTTGAGGGGGCAAGGTCCTGGTCGCTCTGTAGAGCAACCTGGTGCATGTGTGTGCCGTGGTTCAGCTGCTTGTGAGACCTGCCTGAATGCAGGGGTGAGGCGGGCTTGCAGGTGTGGATGTGGGGACTGTCACAGCTGAAGAAGTGGCGTGCAAAGTTTCCTTAGGGTCTGGCAGGTGTGTAGCCGTTCCGTGTAGCACCATGCTGTGGGTGCCTGCTGCACTGTGTCCAGCTGCTGCTGGCACCACAGCTGTAAGGCACCACCAGGCGAGCAGCGCTCGCGGCTGTGGAGTGTGCATGGGCTTACGGGTGGCCGCTTGGCACGCCATTCATTGTTTAAAAGCTGCTCTTTGCTGTGCAGCTAGCAGCAGCTTGTGGTTTGAAGCATCTTGCTCGTGTGTCTGCTGCTGCTGCTGCTGCTGCTGCCCTGCACGCGGTGCCCATCCTGAAGCTTGATCACGAGCTCGCTGCCCCTCGCCGGCTGGAGGAGCGTGTGAACGGCATCCTGCTGCGCCTCGAGAAGGAGCTGGACCAGGCTGAGGAGGCCATCGGTGGGTGGCAGCTGCGGCTCCTGCACAACATGCTGCACAGGCAGAGCAGCAGCCCTCTGCGGTCTGTTGGTGCTCACTTGGTGGCTTCGATGCTGCAAGAAGGTGCGTGCCATGTCATTTTTTTCTCCCTTTACACTCTTTGGCACCTCCTCCTGCTGCTGCTTTCACTGCTGTTTCCTGCAGGTGAGCGGATGCACGTGCTCGACCTGGACAATGACGGTCTGATCAGTGCTGCCGAGCTGAGTGACGCACTGCAGTTCCTGCGCGCCAACCTGGATGAGGAGGACCTGGTGGCACTGCTGGACAGGTGCGGCCGCGCTGCTGCGTGCCCGGGCATCGCGCGGCGCTGGTGCCCTTGCGGGGGTGGAGGGTCAGCTTTGATGGCGGATGTGATGTATGTGGGGCCCAGGGGATGGTCTCTTGGTAGCTACAGACATGCTGAGTTGGCATTTCTTGCCACCTGATGCAGTGCTAGGGATGGAGCACATGTAGTGTGTCTGGTATCGACCTCCGACGTGCTTTCGCCAGAATGCACATTCAGTGCCACACCGACTCTCCCGTACAAGTGCACTGCTGCTGTGCCTCTGCCCTGCCTCGCCCCGCAGGCTTGAGATCAAGGCTGTGGGCGGCGCCGACCAGCCCACCATTCCAGTTGCTGAGCTCATCAAGCTGGCAGAGCCTGCAGCAGCAGCAAAGGTGGCAGCAGAGGGCAAGGCGTAGATGGGTCTGCAGGGCCTGCATGGGCCAATTCTCCGTGGTTGGCTGTTGCAGCCGCAGCCGGCCTGCCGCGCCGGCGGGCTGTCGTGGGCTGCGCCACGCTGTGCTGCTTGGCACGGCGCTGCAGCTTGCGCCCCAGGTCCTCGCTGGCAAGCAGGTGACACAGGTTGACTAGCAATGCATCACTGTTTGCTTGCTTGGTGGAGATGACGGAGCCGCGGTGGCTGTTCTCGACCGCCACGGCTCTTGCTGCAGCAGGTCCAGCCGTGGTTACCCAGGTGTAGCCAGAAGCAACGAATTTGTGCGGCCTTGCCACAGGGGTTGTTAGTGGATGCTATGTACATAGCATTCACATGTGGAGCTGTGCTATCAGCACAGGGTTGGTGGTCTGCTTGTGCACTGACAATCGGCCGCCTTATCATATGCTGTGTACTTTCACACAGATGCTGCTGCCTTGCTTCATGCCGCCAATTGCTATCAGGTTTTATTTGTTGCAGCAGGCTTGCTATGCTGATATTGTTTAATGTGACAGGACACGGCACTAGCATGCAGTGCACTGGCAGCCCACCTAACCATGTTGATTGTGTGCGCTTAGAGCATGCGGAATGGTTCGGCACACTGTCATTTCTACCATAGTTTTACACAGGACACAGCAGTGTTGGCTTTGCTGAGCGTACATGCAGTACGCAGCACATGTGCGTATTGCTTGCAGCAAGTTTCCGCTCTTTTGGGTACATTGAGTTTGCAGTACTGCAAAACTGAGTGTCCTAGGTGCTTGATGTTGAGGCTTGTAAGTGAATTGCCTGATACCAATAGTGTTGACCAGTACCAGTGTTGGTTGTTTTCGGCTGCTGTGTTGCGGCAAGTGTCTTTGCAGTTCAGGGTGCATCAACTCTTGGCTTCAGTGGGATTGATGCCTGGCTCTGGCGATAGTTCTAGAGCGCAGTTATACGCGCCTACTGGGCGTGAGCAGCTGCCACCACCAATTTAGCTGCCACTAACATCCCTTTCATTTCATCACGAGCATGCTCCCGTCGCCCTCATATGATCTTCGGGTGCGTCGTGTCGGGACTACAGAAGTCCCGATCGGGACTTCTGGTGCTTCTATCTACTGCTAGACATCCTTATCTTCTGGTGGTGGCCTTGCATTGCTATTTTGCATGCTTTTACGCATTGCTGCCTCCTACAACAACCCACCTGATGACTGACTGATGGACTTCCGTTCCTTCATGGTACTGATGATGATGATGCGAACTGCCGCCTTGATCTGCGGCAGCCCAAAACACCTACTGTAAGCTGGTGTCATGCATCAGTTTTCCGGCTACTTCTGAGCATCATTTGTTCTTAATTAGGGCGGCAGTTCGCATCATCATCATCAGGACTGTGAAGGCGGCAGTGCGGCTGCTTGTGTGCTTGAGAGCTTCTTGGACTCTAGGTAAGGTCTAGCCGCTTAAACATATGTTAATTCTACCCCCGACCCCTGCATGAGTTGGCCGATTGTCAGCAGCAGCTGACGCGCAGTGCTGAAACCACCTTGTCTTTCCCTCGCCGGGTTGTTTAGCAAAAGGCGCACCACGTACCGGGGACAGTGCAATCCTCTTGATATCAAATAGCATATGCCATGCAACGTATTGAGGTGAGCCTGGCAGGTGCAGCACGCACATTGGACATGAGCAGAGGATCGCATAGAAGCAACTAGCAGGCAGGCGCGGCTCGAAGTATAAGTGTACCCACGGGTAGCAGTAAATCACTGCTGATAGCCCGTGTACAGGGCGCTATGACTGTGATTTGTTCGAAGGAGGAGCTGCTGCTGTTGTTGCTACACTCCTGCAGCTGCCTAGCCCGGCATGCCTGCCGTTTGTCAGCGATGCACTTTGCCTGATGTATCTGTTGATTCATCTTAGAGCTGGCTGCCATGCTGCGATCATGCCAGGGCGACAACAGTCGTGCTTGGTTGTGAAAAGCACACACATTTGACAAGCGCTGTTTGCTCTCTGCAGGCATCTTCCCGAGCAAGGCTGTCAGCTGAGTCATATTCAGCACCTGGTGAACGTTGCATAGAGGTAAGGACATGTGCTGCTATCAGCAGTGAACGCATGCAATGGCAGTGTGCTGTGTCTGCTGTGGCATTTGCTGTGCCTGCTGTGTCGTGGCCACCCAAGCTTGCAGGAAACGGGTTGCATGGTGTGCAGGACTGGGCTGCAACCATCAGCGGTTGCAGTTGCGCCAAGCACACCAGCTGACACCGTGTGCAGCGTGTTTGGCTATGCGCAGGCTGTAACACATCATGGCATGATCAGGAAGTCGTTGAGCTGCAACCTGCAACACAACATGATGATTACAAGGCATCGCAGCCTCCCTAGTTGCATTATGCAAGCACCTTCAAGCGATCGCGCTTTTGAGAAGGCATCTGCTGCTCAATGCAATGAATCTTGCGCCCTGCAGTGTGTCTACCAGCCTGGCAGCGCCTTCTTTGCCTTCACCAGCGCCGCCACCACTGCCAAGGTACCGCGCCATTGAAGACAGCCTCCACCTCATCTGGCAGTGCCGGGCCAGCGCAGCTCTGCTCTGGCAGCACCTCTTCTTGGTGACTAGGCAGAGCAAGGCGCCAGCTGGCAGGGCAGTGCCCCTAAAAGCACGTCAGTCCCTGTTTGCCTGAGGTGTGTGGCAGGAAAGGATGCGGCAAAGTCTCCTCAAGCGTTGGTTGCTGCTGCCAGAACTTACACATTTCAGGCCTGTGAATCAAAGGCCCCCAGGCTACACATCGCTGAATGACATAGGGTCAGCCATTGATGGGCTGCCTACCAGACAGTGCTGCTGCGCTGCTATTTGTCAGCATGACAAACTCAGCCAAAAGAAGGGCGTAGTATTGTTGACCATGCAGCGATGGTTCTGAGCCAACTGTACTACACTAGCACATACCGCCGCGTGCTGACATATACATGCCACAGTTTGCGGCTGGCCCGATCATATTTAAATGCAAGGCGCTGCAACCCCCAATGTTCCATGCGCATCATCAGCTGTGCGGCAAAGCATTCAGAGCTGGATAGAAGAGGAAGCCACGCAATGCTGGGCAAGGTGCGGCATATGCATACAGTTGCCACATGCTTGTCGTGACTGCTTATAAAAACTTTTAATCAAACGTTGCTGTACATGCATGTGCCACACGGCACTCCTACTCGCCTTATCAAAATTGCTGAAAATGAAACTGACAGCGGCAGCCATGCAAGCTGTAATCAGGGTTCGGGAGGCTACTAGCCTAGTAGGCGTGGTATCACCGCCGGCACCGGTGCTTTGCTGCACTAGACACCTGGTAACAAGGAGAGGGGGGACTGCCATGCTCTCACATACTTTTTTTGGTTACCAGGGGGGGCGAAACCTTACTGGCTGGCCATACACTGCAATCAACCTGATTGCTGGAGGCCCGGCAGCACTGCCGCCACCAGCAAGACCGCCAACAAACCCTATCCAGGAGGTGCCCAGCACCCGGACCAAAAACAGCAGAGGAGCTCACGTACTTCACATGCTTCAGCATCAAGGCCTGCTGACTCAGCATGATGAGGAATTTCATGTTGTTCCTGCGGAGAAGACTACTGACTCAGCATGATTCGGAATCCCATGTCGAAACTGTGCAGAAGGTACGCAGCTGTGCATTTACCTGGTGCCCAGGAGCCGTTTAAAGCTCGTTCTACTACTACTGTGTGTACAAGGACACTGCTGTGCGCTTATACTGCAGGATACAGCACGTGTGCATTCAAATCAGGGCCTGTGTTTGCTGGTGTGCCTTTCCTGCTCCTGCTGCTTGTCTTGTTTATTGCCTGCCGCCTTCACCGGAAGCGACGATAGCTGGCGGGCCAAGGTTCTGTCATTGAGGTTTTGGAGACGGCCATTCAGCTGGACTGCAAAGCCAGCGGCAGGACCAGGGTTCGTCTGGGCACCAACCCGCCGACAATCCTGCTGCCGCTGCGCTCTTCGCTTGCTTCAGGTATTTCTTTGAGATATCAAGTGCGTGCGTGCGCAGCTTTCTACCTGATGCTTCCTGGACGCAGAAGGGTTGGTGCCCCTGAAGCTCCTGAATCTGGACAGCTACTTTCCATATGTCATCAGTGGCGCCAGCATCGTTTGCAGTGGGTGGTCAGCGTTGCATGCATGAGCAGCAGCAGTCATTGCCTTTCATGCAAGGGGTTGGGTGGGCTGCCAGTGTACTGCATGCTAGTGGCGTGTCCTCTCACATGCTTCAGGGTCGACATGCCGCTGTCGCTGCTGCCGCTATTTACAAACACGCACCTGATCAAGCCGCACTGGGGCGCTGGTATGGAGGTCCAGTGCCAAAAAGGTCTTTTGTGAACATGGTGGCGAATGCGGCGGCAAAATGCTTTGTGGCACTTCTAGGCTTTTGTGTGAACGTCAGCGCAACATCTTGGTGAAGCACCCTCTGCATCCAGTTGTGAGTGAGTTCAATTGTGAACTTCAGTGTAGTCGTGACCGAGAGGGTATATGGCTTGGTTATCAGTGCCTATGCTGCCCCCTCCCCCAAGTGCTGGCCAGAATTCCCAGTATGATGATTATGTGCCACACCTGTATACTGTACACTGGCACTGGCAGTGACATGTCACATCGAGTGACGTATCTCTCAAGACGTACGGTACGTAGCTGCACGCCATTTCCAGCAGTCACGCTGGCCCCAACGTCTTTGCCTGTGGTGCCCCGTCCTCTCAGTGCTGGCCAGACCTACCACAGCCGTCTCTGAGCCCCAAACCCTGGGTGCTGATGCAGATGGGGTGTGATGATGGCACTCATCCGGAGTGGCACTCATGGTCACCGCGTTGTTAGGTGCTCACATGGTTATTGTGTGATCTTGAGCTAATATTCTGGCTGGCTGAACCGAGGTGTTGGCAGGTTTCGTGCCAACCACCGCTGAGTCTAACTAGCTCTTTGGTTGCACATGCGCGATCAAAGGCCGCGTAAAAGTACAAGTAGACGATTTAAGCTTGGAAATCTGGCTTGCAGCGACGTTGAGCCACTTGGCGCAGGAACAGCACAGGTTTGGAGCTTGGCGCGGCTTACTGGTAGGTGATGTTTCCCAAACTTAATGATGTTTCAATTTGGTCGGGCTTGAGTTCACCTGCGCTGCTGACATGTTGTCTGTGCTGATGATGCCAGCCCCATGACAGCAGCACTGCCACCTCACTGCTAAGTAACAACATGCATGGTGTGGGAAACGGGAGTTCTGGTTTTGGTGTTTCAGACACCAAACAGAGAGATGGTGATTCAAGGACTTCAGTGCCTGTGGCGTACGTTGGGTCTGATTTAGTGTGTTGGCACTTCACTTGCCTGTGCTTGCCGTATTGTATTGTGATGCAGGCAAACAGCTGGAGGGTTGATAGCTGCAAGGCACCAACGACATCTGCAACGACCAAGAGTGACATCAGCCATCCGCGTCAGAATCACTCAGCGCAGTTGACGTCAGCACCTGCAGCCGCGGAGGCAGCAGCAGCGGCAGTCATGTGACATCCGTTTTCACATTCCTTGGTTCTAGCACAGCAGCAGGAGCACCAGCAACTGCAGCAGCAACAGAGGGTCCAGCTCCAACAGCAGCATCATGGTGCGCGTGAAGCCTCGTGCTGGTGGCAAGCGTCGCCGCTCCAGCAGCTCCGGCTGTGATGATGAGGATGCGGCAGCAGCAGAGGAGCTGGCGGCACTGGAGGATGACCTGCAAGCAGACATGGCCAGCGATGACGAGCAGCAGCAGCACCAGCACCGGCACAAGTACCAGCGGCATCTTCAGAACGGTGCAGATGCCTCTGACAGCAGCTATGAACCAGCAGGGCAGCAGCAGGCACAGCAGCAGGCGTTTGCGCCACGGAGCCGCAGCCGCAAGCGCAAGCCGCTGCAGGCAGCAGCCGGTGGTGCTGGCAGTGTTGCAGCAGCAGCAGCAGCAGCAGCAAGCGGTGGCGGCGCGGTTGGCAAGCGCACGCGTGGCGCTGGCGGTGGCGCAGGCGGTTACACTGAGCTGGATGATGCTGCCTTTGAGTACGCATTTGCCTCGTCAGAGGAGCCTGAGGAGGAGGAGCAAGGTGCAGCAGGTGGGGGCAGGCAGGCGCATGGGTGTCAGGGGGCAGGCAGGCAAGAGGGGCCGCAGAAGCAGCTGGCGATGGGCGGTTGGCATCACAGCTACAGAAGCAGCTGGGCTGACTGGCAGGCTGCTGGGGGCCAGTGCTGGAGCATGCACAGCAGCAGCAGCAGCAGCAGCAGCAGCAGCAGCAGCAGCTTGCAGGCAGTAGTGGACACTATGAGCGGGAGCTATAGCAGCAAAGCAGGAGCAGCGGGGGTCAGTGAAGTTTGAAAACTTGTTTTTCAGCAGCGTGCTGCTAATTCTGTGCAGGCAGTTAATCAACCACAAAGCTGCAACAGCCCTCAAGTACTTGCAGATGGTTGCTCACCCTGATTCAGTTATCTGGTTGCAGCCCCGGCACCTCATGTGCTGGATGCTCCCGCTATGCACTGGCCTGCATCATTTCATGCGGCAGCGTGCACTCAACCTGCACGTACTGTGCTCGCCCGTCGCCTGCTGCACTGCAGGCCATGCCCGTGCAGCAGACCAGAACGAGTCGCACTGCAGCGTGTGTGGCAGCGAGCAGCAGGCCGACAAGCTGCTGTGCTGCGAGCGCTGCCCGGCGGTGTACCACCTGCACTGCCTGGACCCGCCCCTCAGCAGGGTGCCGCGCGGGGCATGGCTGTGCCCGCAGTGTGCTGCTGCTGATGCGCTGCTGGATGACATCAGCGGCCTGGAGCGCGTGCTGGCGGTGCGCGATTTGCAGCTGCCGGCTGTTGGGGACAGCGCAGGCAAGCAGCAGGACGCCGCCCAGCAGCAGCCGCAGCAGCAGCTCGGCAAGGCTGGCGGCCAGCAGGCGCGCGAGTTTTACGTCAAGTGGAAGGACAGGTCCTACCTGCACTGCAGCTGGGTGGCTGAGGAGGCCGTTACGCGCGCCTGCAACGTGCGCGTGGTGGGGCAGGCCAACCCCGTTGCGACGCGGCTGCGCCGGTTCTTGCGTGAGCAGGCTGCTGCCGCTGAGTCTGGCGAGCTGGCTGAGGCGGAGGAGACCGGGGAGCTGCTGCACGGCCTCAACCCGGCCTGGGTGCAGGTGAGGGGGGTGGGGTGGGGGGTAGGGAGGCAGGGCAGGTGCAGCCATAACAAAGCCAAACAGCAGCAGCAGCAGCAGCAGCAGCAGCAGGAGAGTACGTAGGGTGAGTGACAGAGCTGCTGATGCTTGCCATTCTGCAGGCGCTGCCCAAAAAGGCACCTTTGCAGTACGCCCCTGGCTCGTCTCATCACAGCGATGGTCGATTTTTTACGCTTGCATTCAGCGCCGATGCTGCTGCCTGCTGCAGGTTGACCGTGTGCTGGCTGAGCGGCGTGGCCCTGCACGCGGCGGGGTGGGTGCCGAGGTGGCGCAGTACCTGGTGGCGTGGCGGCAGCTGCCCCTGGAGCAGGCCAGCTGGGAGGACGAAGAGGTGAGAGGAGAGGTGGCGCGGGCCCTGCGGGCTGGCAAGTGGGAGGACGCCGTTTGTGAACATGGCAGTGGTGCAGAGCACCAATAGCTGCTGCTGGAACCCGCTCACACACCGGCATCAGCACTCATTACTTGTCACAATGGCAAGCACCACCTTGTTTGCATTGGTTGTTGAACTCCTGTGACGTGGCACTTGAGCGTGCCAGCCACGCCCAACCCGCCCCCTGCACTTCCTGCCCCCTGGCCGCCCCTCCCGCAGGACCTCGCCAGTTTTGCTGCTGAGGTTGCTGCGTACCACGCTGCACAGACGCCCATTGCGGTCGATGCGGCGCAGCGCGCCAAGCAGCAGGCGCGGGAGTCACGCGACACACGCGACGGCGCAGACGGCAAGTGCCTGTTGCGCAGCACCTCCTGCTCCTGCTGCACATCCACAGCGAGGTGGCGCGTGGCACCCGGGCATGGCTGTCAGCAGGCATCGCAGAGGCTGGCACTGTCCTGGCCGGTTGTGTGCGCTTTGTTTCCGCACACTGACACCAGGCACAGCTTGACGTATTCTTATGTGATGGTGGGTGCTGCTGTGTTGCTGCAGTCGCTGCCGCTGCCGCTGCGGCCATGGCCACTGGCGAGCGGGGCTCTGGCGCGCGCAAGTTTGAGGCCACCCCCGACTTTGTTGCCGGCGGCCCGCTGCACCCCTACCAGCTGGAGGGCCTCAACTGGTTGTACCACAAGGCGCAGGTGCGGCGCGCGTGCCGGCTCCGCTGCAAGGCACCGCCTGCCTCTTCAAGTTCACAGGGACAGCGTGTATGCGGGCGGCTGCTGTGCTCTATGCGTGCATTGGAACCTGGTTGTGCCTCACTAGTGTAGTGCTTGACATATCACAATCAGTGCTGGAGTCGCCAGTGCTGCTGACACTGCTGACACAAGCATGCTGCTGTTCCGTTGGCTGCCGCCGCCTGGCGCAGGTTGGCGACAATGTCATCCTTGCGGATGAGATGGGCCTGGGCAAGACCATCCAGAGCATAGCCTTCCTGGGGGCGCTGTGGAAGGTGCGGCAGCAGGGGTGCCCGCCATGTGTGCGTCATGGCACAACAGCAGCCGCCTGCACATGTCGACAGCTCTCACATTCTTCAGGGCTGCTGAGCGTGCTGCAAAAGGACCATGACTGCCTGCAGGGCCGCTGCCAGCACAACTTGTGCATTGAACGCCTGCAGCTTCATGTGGCAGCTGCTGTGGCTGCAGCACATGAGAGCTTGCCTTTCAGCGTCGTGCCACCCACCATGCTGCTGTGTGGCTGGTGTCGCTGCGCAGGACTGCGTGCGGCTGCCCCACCTGGTGGTGGTGCCGCTGACCACGCTCAGCAACTGGGAGCGCGAGCTGGCCACGTGGGCGCCCTACCTGAGGGTCGTCAGCCTGCACGGCAGCGCGGCGTCACGCCAGCTGCTGCTGGACCATGCCATGTTCACGCCGCACGAGCCAGGCACTGGGCGCGGCCGGGCAGCATGGCAGGTGCGCCACACGCTGACCCTGCCAGGCATGAAGTGCTGTTCACGAGCGACTGCAGCAGAGCATGCTGGGTGGTGGCCTGGCCGCAGGCAGTGCAGCTGCCCTGGGTGCCTGTCCGGGTCTGCATGGCTTGCTGCTGGGTGTGCAGGGCAGGGGTTGTGCCTGACTGCGTGCCCCTGCGACTCTGCAGGACCGTGTGAAGTTCCACGTGCTGCTGACCACGTACGAGATGGTGTCCAAGCACCTGGCGGACATCCGCCGCTTGGACTGGGCGGCGCTGCTGGTGGACGAGGCGCACCGGCTCAAGAACGCCAGCAGCAGGCTCTTCCAGGTGGGAGGCGGCGCCCGCCGGAAGTGCCGGCTTAGGGTGGTGCCGGCTGGGGGCCTACACTGTCGTGCCGTCTGCTGCTGCGACAAGGTTGTGAAAAGGTTGTGCTGGTGATGAGGTGTGCTGCATGGATTATCTCTGAACCCACCTTGCGCATTCGTGCTTGCACTCGCCACCTCTCCTCACCAAACTGTGCCGTTTTTGCTGTCCCATTGCAGGACCTGCTGCGCATCTCTGCCAGGCACCGCGTGCTGCTGACTGGCACCCCCCTGCAGAACAGCCTGGAGGAGCTGTTCTTCCTGATGAATTTCCTGGAGCCGGCCAAGTTTGCCAGCCTGGAGGACTTCAAGCAGGCCTACGCGGCCCTGGACGACAAGGACAAGGTGAACCCGGGTGGCGGCGGCGGTGGTGGCGGTGGTGGTGGTGGCGGTGGTGGGTTTTGAACATGTGGCGCTCATGGCACAGTGGGTGTTACTGTTTGTGCAGGGAAGGTAGTATGCGCGTGTGTGACGTGTCTGCATGCCTGCTTAAGGTTGAGGTGGCATGCATGCAGCTGCTGTCGGGGAGGTGCGTGTGTGCTGTGTTGGGGGTGTGGCGCACCCTCTGTGTGTGCATACCCCTGTGTGTGCACACCCCCTGTGTGTGCGCAGTGCAACCGCAAGAAAGGTGTTGATGGCGTGCGTGCGTGCGTGCGTCTGCCATGCACTGCATGTGGCCCGACCCCTCCTGTCACTCGCCTGCTGCTGCCCTGCAGGTTGCCGAGCTGCACCGCCAGCTGGCGCCCCACCTGCTGCGCCGCCTGAAGAAGGACGTGCTCAAGCAACTGCCACCCAAGATGGAGCAGATTGTGCGCGTTGAGCTGAGCGAGGAGCAGCGCCAGCTGTACAAGGCCATACTCAGCAAAAACTACGAAGCACTCGTGGGTGGGTGCCTGTTGTGCTTCGATAGAGCACACTGCTGTGCTGTGCTGTGCTGCCTGTGCAGATGTACAAACTACATTTGGCCATGCGCGCTCGTGTAGTATTGCTAAAGGCAGGCAGTGTTGCACATCAAACCGGCCGGTTTTGTTATTGTCCTCGCTGCAGTCAACCCTCTCCACCTGGCTCACAGCCGATTTGCTGTATGCGCCGACGCCCAGCTTGCTGCCACGTGCATCGTGACGCCCGCCACCGCCGCCGTGTCTGCCCTGCAGACAAGTCCAAGTCTGTCGTGCGTCTGCGCAACGTGATGATGGAGCTGCGCAAGGTGGTCAACCACCCCTGCCTGGCCAGCGTGGACCTGCAGACGCCCGCCTACGCAGCTGCGGTGGCGCGGCGCCAGGCGGCGGCTGCAGCGGCAGCCAGAGCCGCGGCAGAGGGTGAGCGCCGCACCTGTGTGTCCCTGGGCCGCGTATACTCGACTGCATAAGAATCGTATCCACCCTGCATGCACTGCTATCAGTTGCCAGCAACATGCTGCCCACCTTGAGCTGCATCCTTCCACGCTGCTGGCTGCTGCCTGCCAGCACTGAAAGTGGCTGGCCTTGCGTCACACTATGACGCTGTCACTCTGCCCGCCGGCCCGGTCTTGCTTGCATGCCTGGCAGCCGCAGCAGGTGCGGAGCCTGGCGCGGTGCCGGGGCCCCGGCCCTGCGAGGAGACTGAGCAGCTGGTGGCGGCCAGCGGCAAGCTGGCGCTGCTGGACCGCATGATGGCGCGGCTGCGGGCGGGCAACCACCGCGTGCTGCTCTACAGCCAGTTCACGCGCACGCTGGACGTGCTGGAGGACTGGGTGGCGGGGCGCGGCTGGGGCTACGAGCGCATCGACGGTGAGCCTGCACCGCTGCTGCTGCTGCTCAAGGTGTGATGGTGTGCAGCTGCTTTTGTTCCTGTCACATTAGGCGTAGACCTCTGCACTGGACAGGTTGACAGCAGCTGACAGCATCGTGTACAAGCAACAGCAGCATGGAGCATTGCATGCACCAGTTGGGCGCTCCATCATCAGCTGAGCCTGCCGCGCCACTGCGCCGCCTGGCCTGCCCCCGCCCCGCACTGCAGGTGATGTGTCGGGCTCAGAGCGTCAGCGGCGCGTGGACGCCTTCAACCGCAACGCGGGCGGCACCAAGTTTGTGTTCCTGCTGTCAACGCGCGCGGGCGGGCTGGGCATCAACCTGGCCACCGCAGACACGGTTGTCATCTTCGACAGCGACTGGAACCCGTGAGTCACGCAGCAGCGGCTGGGGATGCAGGCGGCGGTGGATGGAGCCTGGCGGGGGCTGCCCGCTGTGCTGCTGCGCTGAGCTGGGTTGATGCGGGTGGCCGCTGCTGCAGTCTTGCCTGGCAGCAGGCATGGTGGTGGGGCTGCTGCAGCCCTGCCACGCACAGGTGCACCATCGCATGCTTACAACCTCCAAAGCCGTTTCTGCTGCTCAGTGCTGCTGCCCTGGCCCGCCTGCCCCGGCCCGCCCTGCTGCGTGGTCGCTGCTGCAGGCACAACGACCTGCAGGCGCTGGCGCGTGCGCACCGCATGGGCCAGCAGCGCAGCGTGATGGTGTTCAGGCTGGTGGCACGCGCAACGGTGGAGGAGCGCATGCTGCAGGTGCGCGGTTCGAGGTGGGCAGGCGGGCGAGGTAGTGGCGGTGGTGGTGGTGGTGGTGGTGATGCGGTGGTGGCGGTGATGCGGCACAAACAGGCGCGCTGGATGGCTAAGCGAACCCTCAAAAGGCAGGGTATGCTGGGCTATCCAGGCAGCAGCAGCAGCTGAAGGACAGGGAGCCGGGGCTGCCAGCCAGCCTAGTGAATCACCACCTGCAATGCCTGTGGCCATGCATGCTGTGGATCTCCAAGCAGACCGCTCGCGCCGTTGTCGCCCACCTGGGAGCGCACCCCATGACGCATGCGCCGCTGTGTGCTCGCCCGCCCGCCGCTGTGCCGCAGCGCGCCAAGTCCAAGATGGTGCTGGAGCATCTGGTGGTGGCCAAGGCGGCGCGCACCGACAAGCTGGCCCAGGCTGAGCTGGACGACATCCTGCGCTACGGCGCCAAGGAGCTGTTTGCGGAGGACGACGAGGAGGAGGCCGCAGCAGGGGATGGCGCTGCCGCAGGGGCTGCTGCGGAGCAGCAGCAGGACGGGCCCAAGGCTGGCGAGGGTGCTGCTGCTGCCGCGGCCGGCAGGGCGGCGCTGCGCATCGTGTGGGACAACGCCGCGCTGCAGCGGCTGCTGGACCGCGGCCAGGTCGAGGTTGCCGCTGCTGCCGCTGCTGGCGAGGAGGCGGCTGCTGGCGAGGAGGACGAGTTCACCAAGGCCTTCAAGGTGAGCGCGGTGTGGGCGTGGCGGCGCGGCGTGCGCAGCCGGGACAGCGGCGTGGTGTGGCGTGCCGGGACTGCGGGGCAGTGGTGTGGCGTGGCGTAGTGTGGTGTGTGGTGGTTTTGCTGCAGTGTAGTAGGGAGGGCGCACCTGTGCCTGGTTTCATTTGCAGCTGCACCCCTACACCGCACGTGCGATGCGGCTGCTCCACACATCTGCTCCTGCTGTTGCTTCATTGAGCCTGCTGGGAGTGTGATGGTGGGCATGCACATGCCGACGTGCAGGCCGGTGTCCGTAGCACTCAGTCATGCCGGCTGTGCCTGCGCCCACCGCCTGCAGGTGGCCAACTTTGACATGGTGGTGGAGGAGGAGGCACCGCCAGAGCCACAGCAGCAGCTGCTGCTGCAGGACGGCGCCACAGCAGCAGCAGCAGCAGGGGATGGCGCTGGCCTGGGCTATGACCCGGCAGCCACTGAGCTGCACAAGTCGCAGCAGGCCTTCTGGGCAGCCATCCTGGGCGTGCAGGAGCCTGACGAGGGCGCAGCAGGCCACGCGGCAGCAGCAGCAGGGTTGGGCGCAGATGCTGGTGCGGGGCAGCGGCGTGCCCGCAATGCTGCCCGCTACATCTACTTTGACAGCGAGACCGACACTGAGAGCGGCAGCGGGCTGGATGATGGTGACGATGGGGTGGGTGAGGGTGGGGCTGGCGGCAAGCGCCGGCGGGGGCGGCAGCGCAAGAAGCGCCCCGAGGACGACGACGCTGAGTACGAGGCTGCCGTGGATGAGCAGGCGGTGCGGCGCGGCTGGTCACGCCCGGCTGCTGCAGGGGCTGCGGGTTGCTGGGCTGTGCACTGCCTGCAGTCATGCGCGTCTATTTTGTGGGTGCTCACAGCTTTGCTGCGCATTCACGCCCACAGGTACAGACGGGCAGCAGGACCTGGGCAGGTGCCTGAGCATGCATGCTGGTGTGCAGAACATTGGCAGGTAGTTGCATTACAAAAAAAGTGGCCTGGTAGCACGCCACCACTTTTTCCTACTACGTGTGCTGCTCCTGCTGCTGCTGCTGCTGCTGCCGCCAGGGGAGCGACTCTGAGGAGTTGATGGATGACGCTGACGGCCTCGACGCACTGCTGCTCAGACATGCACCAGCAGCAGCAGCTGCAGCAGGTCATGCAGAAGCAGCAACAGCTGCAGCGGCTGCTGTCGCCGGCGCTGCTGCTGCTGCGGTCAAGCACGAGCTGGGCCGGACAACATCGCCAGGCGTTGCAGGCAACGCAGGTGCAGTGGCAGCAGCCGCACCAGCAGCAGCGGCAGTGAGCCAGCAGGCGCGCCTTGCTTCTGAGCGCGCTGCTGCGGCCGCTGTTGTCGCCGCCAGCATTGGCAGGCAGCGCCCCGGCCCTGGCCTGGCGGGGCCTGCGTCGGCAGGCGGGCCAGCAGCACCCGCAGCACCACCTGGAGCAGCAGCTGGTGCGAGGGCTGAGCATGCGCCAGCGGATGGACAGCAGCAGCACCAGGGGCAGCGGCAGCAGCAGCCAGGGCAGCGCCCGAGGCAGTTGGATGTGGTGCACGCGTCAGCGGCGGTGAGCTGCAGCGGCGGCATGGCGGTCGCCACATGGCTGGCTCGCAGCAGAACAGCAGACCGGGGTACCTGCTGCTTTCTGCAGCTGGATACCATCCCTTTGCTACTTACTGCAGCACAAGTTCTCAGTCATCATGCACAACGCGTCCATGAATTGTCTGCTGTTGAGCAGCTCCAGGCACAGAGACATGCATGCTGATACGCAAGTTGTGCAGCTGCTGCCGTTGCCTGCCGCAGCACACACCCAGGGTCCTGCCTGCCTCCTGCCACTCCATCCATGCTCTTGCTGCTGTGTGTTCCAGCCGTCGGCCCCACGCTGCGCATCTGCACGCTGGGCAGCAACGACCGCAACCTGTTCATGAGCGTGCTGATGCACTTTGGGCCACCCTACATCCACAGGCAGCCCGACCTGGGCTGGGCGCCCTACCACCAGCACCTGGCGGGCAAGACGCGCAGCCAGGTGCGGGCCAGGGGCCAGCACGCCAGCCAACAGCCACGACAGCATCACCAGCCGCCAAGCCACACGTGCACAGCAGCGCCCGCCGCCAATCACTGCCGCCCATACGCCTGTACTGCTTCTGTTGAACAGTTTGCGCTGCAATGCAATTCACGCTTCTGTTGGTCGTGGCAGCAACACAGCACTTGGTGGCAGCCTGCTTGCCGCATCCCGCAACTCACCCTGCCCAAGTCGCGCGCGTCGTGCGCTTGGCGCTGTCGTGTGCGCTGATGCACCTCACCATGGCTTTCGTGCCGCCGCCCCCTCCCCCGCCTGCCTCCCGCTGCTGCTGCCCCAGCTGGCGGCGTACCTGCTGGTGCTGCTGGAGCACCTGGCCGACTGCGCGGCCGACCCGGACTCCAGCCACGGCAGCGCCGACTTCCTGCCGCACACGCTGCTGTTCATGGGCCCGCGCGGCGTCTTGCCCCCAAGCAAGATCTGGGAGCGCATCACCGCGCTGCACCTGCTGGCCATGAAGATGTGGCAGCATGGCAGCAGGCCGCCGGCGGCGTTTGTGGTGGGCGGCGTGGACCGCGGCGGGCCCAGCCAGGCCGGCACGGGGCGGCGGGGCGGCGCGCCGCTGTACCGCAGCCTGTCGGGGCGCCCCGGCGGCTGGGGCCACAGCCAGGACTTTGGGCTGGTGCGCGGCATCTTCCTGGCCGGGTGAGGCGCGGCCCGGCGGCTGCGGGGCTGCTGAGCCGAGGGGGTTGGGGCCCCGCACCCTGCCGGGTGTGGGGTGGGCGGGGTTTGGGCTGTGGCAAGGGGTTGGACGTGTTGTGCTGGCTCAGTGTTGGGGGGAAATGTGGTGTGTGGCGTCCTCCTGAATGCTGGTTGACTGGCTGGAGGACGGCAGGCGTGCAAGCTGCATCATGGCAGCTTGCGGCGGTGTGTGATGGTGGACTCGTCGCCCAATTGAGCCTGGACCTGCAGGGGGGGGGGGCTGTGGACGCCGCTGCTGCTGTACGCTGGCTATTGCAAAGCCGCCGCTTGTGGCCAGTGGGGCAGGCGCGGCTGCAACGTCCCTGCTGCACAGTGTTTCTTGCTTGGCCCACAGCCTGCCTGGTCTTACTCGCCCACTGACTCGACCAGCGCCGTGTCAACCTGGCGCACCCCCCCCTGCAGGTATGAGTGCTGGCCCAAGATCCTGGGCCTGCAGTCCCTGCAGCTGAAGCAAGCGCTGCGCACAGAGCTGGGCCTGCCGCTGGACTACGACTCAGCGCAGAGGGCCGACCAGGCTGCCACGCCGCCCCCGGGCACGCCGCCTGCTGAGGCTCACGCCGTGGTCCAGGCACAGATAACCACATACAACAGGAAGATCTTGGCAAACAGGAAAAAAGAGGTGGAGTATCTGGACAAGAGGGCGAAGCAGATTGTGACAGCGCTCAGGCAGGAATACGCTTCAGGCGCAGGCGGTGGTGGCGCCGCCGCTGCTGCTCAGCCGCGGCAGCAGCTTGCAGTGATGCCTCAGCAGCAGCAGCCGCCACAGCAGCAGCGGGCGCCAGGCATCGTGGGTGGTCCTGGTGCTGCTCCTTCACGCATGCAGCAGGCAGCAGCACAGGCATAGGCAGTGCAGCTCATGCAGCAGCAGCAGCAGCAGCAGGGTGGCCTGCCGGGCCCTGTGGCGGCAGTTGGCACGGGGCTGGGGTGGCGCAGCGATGTGCAGCGCGTGTACCACGCGATGAAGGTGAAGCTGCGCCACATCAAGGACGAGGCCAGCTCAGCCATGCGCACCGACAGGCCCGACGGTGTGGTTGCCATGCAGCGCGCTGCTGAGCAGTTCAGGGTGTCGGTGAAGCAGCTGCAGCAGCAGGCAGCACAGCTGGAGCTTGTGTTGGGTGCGCTGCTGCCGCCGCAGCCCCAACAGGGCCAGCTCCAGCCACAGCAGGTGCACGCGGCGCCAGCAGGGGCAGGCCAGCACCACATGCAGCGTGGTGCGCTGCCACCGCCACAGCAGCAGCACCAGCAGCAGCTGCCACGCCCGGGTGCAGGGCCGCCAGGGGTGTTGCTGCAGCAGCAGCAGCAGATGGTGCCAGGCAGAGTGCAGCACCTGCCGGCCGTGCCTCCTCCACAGCAGCAGCAGCATGCGTCCCAGCCAGTACGAGGGGTGCCCACGTCCCAAGCGCAGCAGCAGCAGCAGCAGCAGCAGCAGCAGCAGCAGCAGCAGCAGCAGCATGCTCGGCTGGTGCAACCGGGTGCGCCACCTCACGGCATGGTGCAGTCAGGCATGCCCGCTACTGCAGTACGGCAGCAGCCAGGCCCAAGCAGTATCCCTCCCGCAGCTGGTGTGGCCCCACAGCAGCAGCAGCAGCAGCAGCAGCAGCAGCAGCAGCAGCAGCAGCCAGTGTCAGAGCACAACCCACCCCAGCATCGTCTGCCAGCACATGCTGCACACCCGCCTACGTCAGCCCCTGCAGCAGGCCCTGCCAGCTCAGCGCCTGCAGGAACTGCACCACTGCAGCAGCGGCAGCAAGCACGACTGCAGGGAGCCGACTCACCAGACGTGATCGTATTGGATTGATTACACCAGGTTGCGCAGCAGAGCGTTGCTGATCTGCTGAAGTGGTGACTTTTGCCTCAACCACAGCCTCCTGAGTATCTGTTATTCATGCAAAACCTGTGCGGCTGTGTTCAGACTCGTCTGTTGTGAACCATCACTTGATTTCCAGCGACCCAGGCAGTGTGTCTGAATTTGGCTGTTTACCAGCGGTAATTAGGGACGTAGGGTAGTTTGGTCTACTGCTAGCAGCTGAATAGGTTGGTGTATGCAGACAAGGCGCAGTGTTGTCCTCCTGGATATCCAGGAGTCATCGATGACTCAAGCTGAGAGTGGCAACATGACACCGGGCTTATGTAAGCAAGCTGTGCTGCATCCTATGATGAGGGTTTCATCCTTACGTGTACCACGATCATCATTGCATACAGAGACCGGCAATCAAGTTACCAGCTGGCACTTCTCATCAGAACCGCGGCCGGCAGTGGCAGCAACCCTGGACTCCTGCAGGCTCACAAGCCCTGTGTGCCAGCTGATTCTGCGCAGCAGCAGGCATACCTGCATGGTATGGGCAGATAGCTCCGCACTTAGCGTTCTCGTGCTTGATGCTTGTCATGTCTGCTGTGGTTTACACTTCAAAGTCTGCACAGAGGTTTGCTGGGCTGTTGACCTTTGGTGCGCTCCTGCCAGGCAGTGCCTATTTAATCATTTGTGAATGACATGACTAAAGTTTGAAAACCATAAATTCTGGTTGGTTTGAGAGGGTAGCTATCACGCACTCGGACACTGGCCGGAGTTTGGCTGGTTACGTGCTACAGGTGCCGTTCATAACGGACTCACAGCAGTATGCACTCAAAGTAGTTTGAAGGTTAAACCATGGCGCTACCGGAACCTGTCAAACGCGGGCAGGTCCACCCCAAGGACTACCAGGTCTGCTGCTGCTGCTGCTGCCAACAACAGTTGCAGTCGCGTCTTGGACAGCCGCATCTCTCATGCAGAGAACAATTTGCAGAACGAGGAATACTATGGGAAGCTGCAGCCACTGGTGGCTGCCCTGGCGAAGGAGGTACCAGAGGCCAAGTACGATGCCAAGGGCCTGGTGGTCATGCTCGTCCAGATCCTGCACTTCCAGGAAGCCGCACTCGGCAGAGAAGTGAGTCAAATGACGTGCAGCTGTTGTTTTGCAGTTCCTGACCGGGGTGCTATGCTGACTCGGCACCTGGGCACCTGTGCTCCTACTGCTGCTGCTGATGCCAGCGCTGGATTATCTCTGCGTCTGCCTTGCAGTCCTTTGTAACTTAAAGCTTTTACTGTTGTGTCATCACAGGCCATGCCTCCCAGGGTGTGCCCCAAGCTGCCCATCAAACTCATCACAGACCCTGCAGTAGGTGGCGCGCTGCACGCGATAGCCCTCAAGGTGTTTGACATTCGGCGCGCACGCAGCATCAAGGCCATCGAGTGGCAGAACCCTGGAAAGCGTCAGGAGGTGCGCTGGCAGTAGCAGCAGCCGCAACAGCAGAAAGCGACAGCGTCACCCTGGGCGGCAGCGGCAACTGCTACAGCAGCAGCAGTGCGCTGAGGGCTCATGAAACCAGCCCCACCTGCTTCTGACAGCAAAACCACACCAGACAAACACAACCTGGCGCTGTCAATGCCGCCCGTCCAGCTGCACAGCCTCTTGACTGCGAGAAGTGGCTGCGGGCTGCAGCAGGTGTGCAGCGCAACCGCAGCAGCGACGAAGAGGCGTACCCCTGAAGCGCTCCAGGTTCATGGACGCCAGCAGCAGCGTCAATGAACCTATCACTACAGCAGAGTGGGCAGCAGCCGCAATGGACACATGTCAAACAAGCTCAAGCTTCTAAGAACACTGGTACAGCTGCCCCCTCCTGCGACGTGTTACAGTCGGCAGCATCACCTGACCTCGCATGTCTCCTGCCTGCCTCACTCCCCCCCCCCCCCGGCCCCCGCCGCGCAGTGCCTGGAGGTGCTGGTGTCGCTGCGCCGTGAGCTGGAGCGCCGCCAGCTGCTGCGGCTGCCGTGCGTGCACGTGTCGCCCTCGCTGGGCCCGGAGACGCAGCGCCTGCGCGAGTACGTGCGGCGGCTGCAGGGCAACCTGGCCGAGCTGGCAGGTGGGGGCCACCAGGGGGGGGGGGTGGCGCTCGCCAGCATGGTGGTGTGGCTGCTGGGCTGGTGCTATGGTGCACGCCTGCCCCGGCTGCTGCCAGCTGGCAGTGCTCATTTTGTTGAAGGGAAGACGGCAGGGGTAGCATATTGACCATACACAGGTACTCGTCTTACAAGTTTTGGCATGCAGCTGCTTGCTGTGTGGTGCAGCTCGTGGTTCACGCCACACGCTGTGTGCGCCTGCTGCTGCTGCTGCGCTGCTGCTGCTGCTGTGGCCGTCGCTGGTGGTGGGGCGCGCGTGCGTCAGGCGAGGCGGGCGTGACGCACGTCGTGCACCCGTTTGGCGCCGGCGGCGACCCTGACGACGGCAGCGAGTACACCACGGTGGTGGCCATCAAGTGAGGGCGGGCGTGGGCGGGGGTGCCCATGCAGCAGCCAGCCCTGCACTGTGGGGTGTGCCACCATGTGCCGGTGTGTGCCGCTGTGCGTGCATGTATACGCGGCCGCACACGCAACTCCGCAGGTGCAGCCTTTGCACAAATGATTGCCCAGTGAGTACGAGAGTAAGCAGCAGGGCCTCAAGCAGCAGCAATGATGCAGCATCCTCACAGCTCCCGGCTAGGCTGTGCTGCTGTGTATGCGCCGCTGCCTGCTGTACACTTGCTGCTGCTGCTGGTGCTGCTGCTGCCGCTGGTGGCAGGGGCGAGCGTGCGCGAGTGCATTACTGGTACCAGCCTGACAGCTACGATGAATGGATCCCAACAGCCAGCCTGGACAGCAAGGAGGTGCGCCTGGCGCTGGCGCTGGTGGGGGCGCAGGCAGCGGGGCGCGGCACACGTGCCCTGACTGCTGCCTGCACTCGCTGCATGCGCCTGTGCGGCGTCATCAGCAGCGTGGTGATGGGTGGTTGCTGGGGGGCATTTGCTGATGGAACCTGGGACGCTTGACATGCACACCGCCGACGCTGCGCAGCTGCTGCACAAGTTGCTGTGCTGCCCAGCCATGCACAGGCTTGCTGCAGAACGGAACTTGCGAATATGCGCAGTGTCGGCTGGCAGAGCAGTCACCCGGGCACACAGCCACGCCACATGGCAGGCAGTTGACAGCCGACCTGCCCTGAGTGTTGCAGGGACGCTGCTGGGCACAGCTGGGGTAGTGCCCTGGCGTGGTCAGCGCCTGGGCGCCGCACCCTTTCCCGCGCTGCACATGCTGCGCAGCACCGCCTGCCACGCGCCCCGCCTGAGTCATTGCCGCGCTGTCCGCTGCTGCTGCCGCCTGCGTGCGGCGTGCCTCCTGGCCGCAGGTGCAGCCGGAGCGGCCGCCGCCCGGTGGCGTGTGGGTGGTGACGCCGCGCTGGGTGGTGGACAGCGAGAAGTTTAACGAGTGGATGAACCCGGCCGACTACACCACGCCGGAATTTGAGGCGGAGCTGGAGGCGGCGCAGCGCGCAGGAGGAGAGGTGGGGGGGGGGTGCGCTGGCTGGGTGTTGGGGCAGCATGTGTGTCGTGCGTGTGTGTGGGGGGGGGGGTGTTTGCAGGAGGTGCCGAGCTGCTGTTGACTGTACAGGGGTTGGCCTGGGGTGAACCAGGCAGCATCAGTGTGCAGCGGCACAGCTCACATGCTGCCTTGCTGCTGCTGGCTGCTGCTGCTGCAGGGCAAGCGTACTGCTGCTGGACAGGGTGGCACTGCCAAGAAGGCGAGAGTGGCTGGTGAGAAAGCAGCAGCAGCAGCAGGTTGCACTGTTGCCACGGCTGCTGGACCACCAGCTGCCGTGTGCATATGGCTCGTACAATCATGTTTTCCTGCAGCTGTGGGTGCAAGGGCATGAAGCGGCTCTTCCTTGCTGGCAGCCGCTGTCAAATGGTTGCTGCTGCGCTGACGTTGCTCCAGCCCATGCAGCACAAGCACTGCCGCTACACGCCCTGCCTGCTGCCCGCCTGGTGCTGCCCACACGCGCCCCGCGGCGTGCGTGCCTGCAGGGGGCAAGCCTGAGGTGGCGCTGGAGCCGCTGTCACGGCTTGACGTGCACGCCGTCAGCAGGAGGCTGCTGCAGCCCCACAAGGGCCTCACAGACGCACGCGGCATCAGCGTGGAGAACATCAGCCAGGTGGGGGCGGGCGCGCAGTGCGGCGCGCGCGGGGGAGCGTGACTGCCGTGATGGGGTGAGGGGCGTGTGTGGAGGCTGTGGTGTTCAGGGAGGCACGCCATGCGCATCATGCATGCTTGCGCGCAGCACCGGCACATCATATATGTGCACAGCTGTGAGCGCAGTCTTGCGTGGCTGTGGACGGCGTGTTCATTGCGTGTGCTGTGTGGCATAGCGCCACTCACTTTACATGTCATTGTGCCTGCTGCAACTTGTCATGCCACCTCACGCCGCCCGCCACTGCTGCAGGGCCAGACCAACGTGCACCTTGCTGCGTACATGCCGCCAGCAGCACCACAGGCGCCACCGCCCCAGGACCCTGCTGCTGCTGCTGCTGCTGCTGCTGCGTCGTACGCCGCGCCTGCCTGTGCATCGTGGTTTCGCTATGACGCCGTTCACGAGCACGAGCGCTCCTTCTGCCCCGACTTCTTCAGCAAGCGCAGCACCAGCAAGACGGCGCAGGTAGGTGGCAGCAGCGGGGCTTCACACAGGCACAGCATGCTGGCGTTCCCGGCTGGCGTGGCCGTGCGCCTGGCGCATGCCGACCGGGGCGACCTTGCGCGCAGCACAGCCCAGTGCAGGCGCCCCGTGGCTGCTCCGCCACCTTGATGCTGTCTGCTGTTGCTGCTGGTGTTCCCCACCCTTGACTGCTCGCTGCCTGCTGCAGCTGTTCATGTCGCTGCGCAACCGCATGGTGGGCCTGGCGTGTGCCAGCCCCGCGGTGCCGCTGCTGTTTGCTGACGTGCGGAAGGCGCTGCCGGGGCAGGAGGTCAACGGGCTGCAGCGGTGAGCAGCCGCCTGGCGCAGCTGCTGGCACGGCTGCCGGCTGGCTGGCCTGCTGGCTGATCACGGCAATGAACTGAAGCTCAGCCACATGCCACTTGCATGCTGGCTGATGTGATGCCTGGTGACTTCGCGCGCATCAGCTGGGTCAGGCATGCGTGATTGCGCAAGAGTGCATGCCCTCTCGGCTGCCTTGGCTGCAGCCGCATCGGCGTGCTGCCTCTGCAACCTCACCCCTGCCCCTCTGTTGTGGCGCTGCACCCGTGTGCAGCATATACGACATGCTGTGCACCTGGGGCATCATCAACTACCGACCTGCGCGCGCTGCCGGGGAGCAGCAGCAGCAGCAGCCGGGCGGTGTGCCTGCGCCGGCGCTGGCTGGGCGCGCGCCAGGCAGCATGCCCCCTGGCACGGCCTGCCTCTTCGACTTCAAGGTGCGCGCAGCAGGCACCGCAAGCGCACTGCAGGGTGGCGGGCGGCTGGTCTGCGACAGCCTTGCTTCGTAATCGTTGACGGCTGCATGGTGCCCAGCATGCCACCCCTCCATGCAGGTCATGGAATGCAGACCGCTGGCAAGCTCTTGCAGCACAACTGGATATCGACCTGCTGCATAGCTTGGCCTGCCTCTCAAGTGCTGACGCATGACCCGCCTGGCGCCCTCTGGTGGCGCTGTTGCTGCTGCTGCTGCTGCTGGCGCTGCAGTCCCCCGGCCGCATGCAGGTGGCGGCAGCACTGCAGCAGGGAGGCATCACACACGGCCAGCAGCAGCAGCCAGGTGGTGCAGCGGCACCCGGCGCGCTGCTCACGCCCGCGTACGGCAAGCGCAGCGCCGAGGTGGGGCTGCGGCCGTCGGTCACGGCCCAGCTGCACTGCGCGGCCATGCCCTGGGTGGAGGTCACCGCGCTGCGCTACCACTGCACACGGCACCCACACATCGACCTGTGCCCCGCCGCCTTTGCCGAGGGCCGCTTTCCCCCCGGGTGCAGCAGCCGCGACTTTGTGCGGCTGGAGGGCTGCAGCAGGCTGCCCAGCAGCGACGGCTGGAGGCCCGAGGAGACGCTGCTGTGAGCAGCGGCGCAGTGGCGGCTGGCTGGGCAGCGCACACCTGCCGGCTGGCAGCTGGCTGGCGGCTGTGCAAGCAGCGCGTGCGTGCAGCCTGCCGCTCCTGTCAGCAGCTTTGTCGTGACTGCCTGCACTGTTGGGCACATGTCATGGCCGTGTTGGTTGCCACCGGCTGTTGCAGCTGCTGACCGCACCGCCTGCCCGCCCCACCGCGCGTGCTCACCCGCTGCCTGCTGCCGCCAGGCTGCTGGAGGGGCTGGAGCTGTACCGGGAGGACTGGCCGGCGGTGGCGGCTCACGTGGGCACGCGCAGCCAGGCTGCATGCCTCTCACACTTTGTGCGGCTGCCCATTGAAGACCAGTTTGTCGAAGACATCGCAGGCTGGGGCCAGGCGGGCACAGCAGGCAGCACTGCAGCAGCAGCTGGTGCTGGCCCTGCTGCTGCTGCTGCTGCTGCTGGTGGTGGCGGGGCGGGTGGTGACACGTTGGTGCTGCCGTTCCAGGATGAGGGCAACCCTGTGCTGGCCAACATTGTGACGCTGGCAGTGCTGCTGGGGCCAAAGGTGGCCTCTGCAGCAGCGCAGCGTGCCATGCAGGTGCTTGTGGAGGGCGACGCAGCAGCAGCGGCCGACCTGGCTGTCAGTGCACGCATAGCAGCAGGATCCCCTGCAGCACCAGCAGCAGCAGCTGCAGCGGAGGATGGCAACGCAGCAGCCAGTGGTGTGGTTGGTGCACCCGCTGCTGATGGGCAAGCAGCAACAGCGGCAGCCAGGGACGCAGCAGATGGTGGTGAAGCACACGGTGCTGCCAATGGCACAGGGGAAGCAGCAGCAGCAGCAGCAACAGAAGAGCTTGCAGTGCCTGACCCATCCCGCCCTGTGAGCAAGCAGCTCATGCTGGCTGCTGTGGCTGCCGGCCTGGCTGCTGCCGCTGCGCGTGCGAAGCAGCAGGCGTGGGCTGAGGAGCGTGAGGTGCAGCGCCTGATGGTGATGCTGGCTGACGCGCAGCTGCGCAAGCTGGCGAGCAAGACCAAGCTGCTGGCAGAGATGAATCAGGTGGGGCGGCTGGTGGTGCGCGCGGCTGCAGCAGGGCGCAGCAGGGGCTGCGTGTGCGGGGCGGGCAACTGCGGGGGCCGGGGACAGGGGACCGCAGGATGGGCCGGGAACGAGCGGCATGCTTGAGATGGCTGTCAGGCATTGGGCGCTTCCTCTGGTATCGGTTGCAGCACACTGCCAGCCCTCTCAGGTGTGGCTCATCAGGGTGCAGGGCTGCACTCCGTCTGCTCTGTCCGCTCACCGCTGCACGCGCGCCTGTGTGGGCTTGCAAGGCGTGCACAAACAAGAGCGCGGAGTTCACAAGTGAATCTGCTGCTGCTGCTGCTGCTGCTGCTGCTGCTGCTGCTGCTGCTGCTGCCACTTAAAACTGCGCTGCTCAGGTGATTGACCGTGAGCGCGCTGTTGCTGAGGCCAGCGTCAAGCAGCTGGCTGCTGAGCTGCCTGGCCTAACAGAGCAGCGCAAGAGAGCAGAGGCAACAAAGGCAGCACAGCAGCAGCAGGCGGCAGCAGTGGCCAAGCAGAAAGCAGCCATTGCACACCAGCAGCAACAGAAGGCGCAGGCGGCTGCGGCTGCGTCTCAGCAGCAGAAGGCAGCAGCAGGGCAGGCAGCAGCAAACGCCAACGCTGCTCCGCAGCAGCAACAGCAACAGCAGCAGCAGCAACAACAATCGCCGCAGCAACAGCAGCAGCAGCAGCAAACGCATGTTGGGGCGGGTGCTGGCCTGCCATCACAGCAGCAGCCAGGGCTGCAGCCATCACAGCAGCAGCAGGGTCAGGTCAGGCCTCCAGCCAACCCCCAGCCCATGGAAGAGGATGACGACGACTTTGACATGCCCTGAGAAACAGTTGACGCCTGAGGCTGTGTCCTTGTGACGGTTGCAGCTGTCATAACGCCCCTAGGGTTCTGGCTGTTGTCGGAGCTAAGTGTATGATGGTTTGTTCGGGTAACATCTATATTGCTGAAGAATATTTGTTGATTGAGTGCATGTCCTGTTGTCTGCCGTGTGGTGGCGGGTGCACGGGGCAGGAGCCAGCCCTGCCACATCAGATCGCTCAGGTTCCTGGAGCTCGCCTGTTCCGGGGTCCGGGTTGCTGCTAGGATCTGTTTATCTCAAACTCAAAGACATGCCGCGGGTAGCTCGTTCGCCTTCGCATGCGGGCTCGTGGTATGAGAAGGAAGGTCCGTGAGGGATTACGTTCTGCTGTAGTCGCATGGCTAGGCCATCAGCCAGTCCAAGCCTTATGTTCTAATGCTTACAGGTGCTAAGCTGGAACAGCAGATAGAGGGTTGGCTGGCCAAGGCTCAGGCTTCAGGACCCACTGCTGGCCCTGCAGCAAGAGCTATCATTGCACCGTGAGCACGTTCGGTTTTGAGCTGCCGGAGGCCGCGACAAGTAGCAGTACATACATATGAGGCTGTCAACTGTGCTTGCTAGTGCTGTGTGCAGCAGCAGCAGCAGCAGCAGCAGCAAGCGTATGTGTGTGCATGCTGTGCAGCATTATACAGCTATATACATATATACTGCAGCCCAGAAAGGTTGTGCTTGCTGCCTCGCTAACACCTGCTTGAGTTGAGGTGCTGCTGGTGTTATGCTGCAGGCATGCTGGCTACTCCTACTGCGGCCATGTGATGGCGCACGCATACCAACACATAGACCCTGACAGCGTGTGAGTGGGCGCTGCCAGCAGCAGATGCCATTGCCTGCATCAGCAGCAGCTATTGCGGTTCTCCGTCTTGTGACGGCAAGCACGCACCTCAGCACGCAGCAGTGCACGCAACCAAAGGTGCAGACAAGGGCACGTGTGGCACAATCAGCAACAGCTGCGGCAGCAGTGCGTGCTGTGATACTTGCTTGCAACTGCCACAGCACCATTGCAGGCTAGCATGCTGGTGTGAGGGGTCGTCTGTTCGCCTGCTTGGTTCTATACGAGATGCACCTGCCCGGCTGCCCTGCAGGCGCCGTGTGTTCCTGCTGGGCCCCTCCCACCACCTGGCCACGCGCAAGTGCATGCTGTCCAGCGCACAGGAGTACACCACACCGCTGGGTGAGGCGGCGCTCAGCCAGCCCACCGCTGCTGCTGCTGCTGCTGCTGCTGCTGCTGCTGCTGCTGCTGCTGCTTTGAGCACCGCTTAGTATAGGAAGCAGCAGTATACTATGTGCGTGCAGTGGCAGCCCATGCACTGGTGTTGCAACCTTCCCTTGTGCTGCTCTGTCCATGCCAGCCGCCCGCTGGCATTCCACCTGCTCGCCTGCGCCTCATTGGCGGTGCGCAACCATGGCCCTGCCTGCCTTGCTGCAGGCGCGCTGCCCATCGACCAGGAGGTGTATGCTGCGCTGAAGGCCACCGGGGCGTTTGAGCAGATGGGCAGGGATGCAGACGAGGTGCGGAGGAGGGCGGCTGCCAGGCGCACCGACTCCTGCAAGTCAGTGTGCACCTGCTGCTATGGATGGACTGCAAGCCACAGCAGCTGTTGCGGTGTCAGCAACTGCGGCGTATGGTTGTTCGGGCGTCCAACCCATGGCAGGCGTGCTGCTGCAGCTGACAAGCCCCGGCTGTCTCCTGCTGCTGCTGCTGGCTGCCTGCAGGCTGAGCACAGCCTGGAGCTGCACACGCCATACATCGCCCAGGTCATGCGGTGAGGGCCGGCACTGCAGCTTGCAGCAGCGAGCAGTGCAGTGCAGTGCACCTCCAGGCTGGCCAGCAGCCGCTCTCCTGTCAGCAGCAGCAGCAGCTACATGGGTGTGCTCCGTGCAATGCCACTTAGTCGACAGGTACTGCAGGCTCCTCCTACTGCCTTACCTGGGGGCAGAACTGATGCTGCTGCCTGCTGACGTAGCACCTGTTGCTGTGCTCTCCTTGTGTCTGCTGCAGGCCACGTCAGTTCAGCCTCGTGCCCATCATGGTGGGGGCACTCACAACCGAGGGGTGAGCAGCATCAGCAGCAGCCCCACTGCAGCTGTCAACACTGGCATATCAGTGCCAAACGAAGCAAGCATGTTGAGCCTGCATAGCAGCAGGCTGTGTGGTGACAGCAGTCTGGCGTGGCCACCCATGGGCTGGCACACACCTGCACTGGCGGGGTGGGGGGCACCGCAGGCTGCACAGCCCACGCCTGGTGCATGTCGCGTGCTGCAGTCCACAGGGTAGGCCTTGCCTGTCTCGACAGCTGCTGGCAATGCACGCTGCCCCTGCTGCTGCTGCTACTGCCTGCAGGGAGGCGCGCTATGGCGCGCTGCTGTCGCGCTACCTGTCCGACCCCTCCAACCTGTTCATCATCAGCAGTGACTTCTGCCACTGGGGCAGCAGGTTCAGGTACACTTTCACCAACAAGGATCAGGTGAGGGGAAGAGGGGGGCGGTGCGGCCTGTCTTGCTGGTTGGCTGGGTGGTGCTGCAGCAGGGGGTAGTGTGCGGTTGCGGCAGCCCTGTGCAGCCTGCAGCTCAAGGTGCAGCTCAAGGTGCAGCTCAAGGTACAGACCTGCTGTGTTGGGTTTGGCTGGTGTGGTGTGGTGTGGTGTGGTGTGCCCCAGACAACTCCATGCACTGCTGTGCCTGTCTATGTTGATGCGCCAGGCAACAAACAGCGCGCGTGATGACAGCTACTGCTGCTGCTGCTGCTGCTGCTGTCCCTGCCACTGTCAGGGCCCCATCTGGCGCTCTATCCAGTGGCTGGATGAGCTGGGCATGAGGACCATAGAGCAGGTGGGGCTGCGGGAGGCAGCATGCGGGGCGGCTTGCCCGGCTGACTGCAGCGCTGACACCGCTTGCAGTCCCTGCAGTCTCACACTGGTTGTATGCCAGCAACCCCAACACCCCCACCGCCAGTAAGGAGCTGCTTGCTGCTGCCGCTGCCCCCGCGTGCAGTGTGACCCTGCCGCGTTCACCTCATACCTGCAGCAGTACCAGAACACCATCTGCGGCCGGCACCCCATTGCGGTGCTGCTGCAGGTGAGCAGCTGCGCCGAGGAGCTTGGCATGCGCAGGCCGCACAGCTGGCTCGTCATGGCTGCCAGGCACTCTTGTAGAGAGAGAGCGCACTCCTGCGGTTGCTTCTGGGTGGGCAGGCCCTTACCCTGCTGTGCAAACCTGCCCCGCAGCCGGATGCATCATCACACTGCCAGCACCTGAGCGTTGCTGGCGTGCCTGCTGCCTGCCTGCCTGCCTGCCTGCCTGGCCTGCTGGTCCACCTTGTCAGATGCTGTCACACTCCGCGTCCAAGTTCAGGCTTGCCTTCAACTGCTACGACCAGTCCAGCAAGGCCACCAGCAGCAGTGACAGCAGCGTCAGCTACGCAACGGCAATCATGACGCCGTTGTGACACCTGCAGCTCCTCCTGGCCGGGCCACTGCTGCTGCTGCTGCTGCTGCTACCGGAGCAGGCAGCTGGCTCTTCTGCTTTCTGTTCACGCATCATAGCTGGCTAGTGCTTCAAGTGCCTGCAGCGCTGCTGGCATGCAGCAGGCTGGCAGAGTAGTGGGCAGGTTGTTACAGTCCCGCATGAGCAGGGCATGACATATGTCATGTGGTGGGCGCGCAAAGGACAGGCTGGCTGTGGCGCACCCGACTGAGTGTCAGCAGTGCTGCAGTGACTGCAGGCATGGTCGAATCGTTGTCTTGCACTGCTGGAGTTCGAGGTTCATTGGGGGTGTCACGGTTGAGCTTGCGACGCTTTGACCATTGGTGAGCCTCGGCGCGTTGTGCGCAGCGACCAACAAGGACTCCTTGTGGTGGCACCGTGGTACGGCTGCCCCGGTTTCGTCAGCGCCGGGCTGCCGACAAGGTCATGGGAGCGTCAGCAAGTGTACATAAGCTATGCTGCGGCTGTGTTTGTGCAGTCACTGCTGCGAGCGGCATGCTGGCTACCTGCCATCCCTGCGTTGGCTGCTGCTGTAAAGCAGTGTGATTTTCATGCGTAGCTGCGCACTGTAGTGTTTTGTTCACCTCTGTTGGTGGCCTGGCCCGGTGCACGCTCCCAGTGCGAATGCGCTTCGGTTGCCGCTGCCTCCTCCTTCAGTGGACCCTGGCACTAGTGTCCAGGGCAAGCACATCAGTAGCATCACCATGATTATGATCAAGCGCACTTTGCTTAGCGAAGGGCAGAGCAGGGCAAGTCTGGTCCTGGCCAAGTCAGTGGCATGTGTGGTGTAAGCGCGAACCTGATTGCAGGTTTTAGGTCCTGGCCCGCCATGTGCAAGCCGCCTCGCTTTATTGATGTGAGGTGGCGTTCAGCTGTGATTTTTGTGTTGAATTTTGGCACAAAGCAGCGCACATGTACACATGTTTTACCCACTGGCTGATCTGAGGCAGGCAATCGGGAGGCTGGTATTGGCCAATCAACAAGCTGAGGTGTGGCCAGCTCATTACAGCCAGCTGGCTGCAGCGGTTACTTTACTTGGCTGTGCACGTGCTGCCAGCACTTGGCGATATGCTTGGACCCAGTCAAGCAGCTGCCTTTCAGGCAGCAGCAGCAGCAGAAGCGTGGACCGTACAGTATCATACGGCGGCTCAGTTGCCTCTGGGGGCTCTGCGCGGCGTGATGCACTGCTGCTGCTTTGCACTCAAGAGCAAGTGGCACTTGCTGCCCTTGCTGTGCTTATCTAGTAGCCCACCGTGCTGTTGCATATTGCTTGCTAAATCTCTGCGCCAGCTTGTGTGTTGGAAGAACGTGGCGGCTGGCATCAAGCAAAGACTGTAGTAACTTTTTCAGAACAAACGCAACCTGGTTAAACTGAAGGGACGGTTACCCTTTGGCAATATCAACAGACCAAGCTTTGGGGCTTGACGGCTTGTGCACACCAACACCAGCCTCAATGTGGCACAACCACACGAAAAGACAACATGCAGCACGCTGATGCTATGGCTTGAATGGGTAATATGATGATGATGCAGCACGCTGGTCAAAAAACACCCCATCTTTGAACACTGCCAGTCACACAACGTGTAAACGCTGGTGTGTGTCGTGTCAGCCGCATCCAACAGGACTGATCTGTAATCAGCCACAGCACTGTAACCAAGCAGGGAAGCTTAGCCAGCAACACCAGAGCCACCCGGGTTTGCACTGCAGGGAACGGTGTCAGTCAGCAGTGCTGCCAAACAGCGTACCACACACACACACACACACACACACACTGCTGCTATCCTGTTGGTCTGACCTTAGAGGGGCCCTGCCACTGGCCGTGGCGGCCAGCCCTCATCCCCCCAAGCTCTGCACCAACAATGCTGGTGACCCCATGCCACCCAGCTGCAAGCAGCAGCACTGCCACCAGGTTCCGGTATCCGAAATCTCGACATCCTTGACTTGAAAAAAATTGACAGCACAAGCGCCCCGGGGCCCAGTGACTGTGCAGCCGTATGACTGCTGCATGGCCATGGCCAGGACAATACATGCGGGCTGCGGCAGCGGCGTGCTCGAGCTGTTTTTTCTTCTTGTGGGCCGATAAAGCTGCACAGCACATGCATTGAGCTGACATCGCCACACATCAGCGGCCTGCATACAATACGTAGCCAACCCTCTTGCGCCACGCGTGGATCATCCTTCCTCTGCAACCCACCATTGAAGCTGAGCCATTCCACCTCTCTCACACACCAGCACAACATGTCCTCCAACAGCATGCAGGCAAAGCAACATGCATCATGCGTGTGGTAACAAAGTTGCCGACCTCTACAGCGGCAGCTGGAAGTGCCACAGCCAACCGTGCTGCTTCAGCCACCACTGCTACTACTGGCATTCATCCTACCGTTGTTGCAGCTTGCCTGAAGGCACAGCAGCATGCATAGGCAAAAGAAATTGCTGCCCTGAACCACACCAGGACGGACTGAAACATATGCCCAAGCCCAAGCACCCTGTGCGCGCGGCAGTCGCAGTTGTTCCTCAGCCCCACTGGCACCCTAGGAGCCACCATGCGCAGCGTATGAGTGCCTGCATGGCATCACCAGTGCGGCGAGCAGCGTGCTCCATGCACCCGCTAATGATACAACAAGGAATGGAGGAATGCACTCGACACTGCACGTATTAATGCGCTCGCTGCTTAATGCTGCAAGAGCACTGGTGGCGGTCGTTGTACAAGAAACACTGCAAGATCATCGCTTGAAGGAAGGATGGAAGGAAGGAAAAAAGTGCACGAGTGGTGCTCAAGTGCATCAGTCATATCAAGCAACTCAAAAAAGTGCCAATCCTTGAGCAAACCAGCCTCAATGCACCAGACAAACAACACTGGTTGATGGGGACTGCAGTGCAGGACACACAACATGCATGATACACAGCGGCACACATGCACCGCGCGTGGTCCCGGCTCAAGCAGCACAAATCTGTGCAGCACAAATCGTCAAAGTGGCAGGCAGTGAGGTCGGATCGCAGATTGAACAGGGTTTTCAAACAAGTGCATCCAACAAATAAAACCAAACCCTTGCATGGGGCCCACGGTTGATCGTTCTGCACATGCACATAGTCCTGACAGCAAGCAGTGCCGCCACACAGCGGTGCGCTGCACAGCCACGCCAGCCTCAGCCGCCCATGGCACGCGGTGGGCTGCTGCAGACCTCAGCCACGTGTATGGATGCCCACGTCTAGGCGTATGCAAGTAATGCTCAAAACATAACGAAGGCAGGAAATGGATGGGCAATTTGCGGCAAGGAAGGGAAACCATAATACAAGTATACAATGCTCACAGATGTCAATCAATGCCCAGGCAAGCTGAGTGATGCAACCTCAAACCCACGTAGCACACACTGGTGTATCCTGCAGCATGCCCGCAAATTGCGGTGCGGCACTGGCTGGTGTGCAACGACCATTATACTTGGATCATATCGCAGACAATGGAGAAACAAGCTGTGGAGAAGCTGAGCAGCAGCTTGCTGTATGATAAGCGCTGCTGGCTCTGCTCCCGCAGGCATCACAGCTGATGCATGACTCTGCTGCACACATGCATGAGACGTAAGCAGCTACTGCTGCCCACTTGAACCCACGATTTTCCCTACCACACGCGTTGTAAGCCGTTGGTATGTGTGCCAAATGTGACCAGCCCCCTAAGGTGCCTTTGCTACTGCAAGGTGGAACTGACGCCAGACGTGACAAGCCGGCAGCTTGCAGGACCGCGTCATACATGCCAGCTACACGATTAGCACAGTGTCAGGGGCTTGTGACGGAAACGTCAGGGCCATGCTTGGTATCATAGGGTAGCCCTGTGATGAGCTCAATGATGCTGGTGTGCCAGGTCAGCACTGCTGGCAGTCTTGGGGTCAGATGGCTGGCAGCAGCTCCAGCAGCCCTGCGCCTGTCTCATCGGCCTGCAGCAGTGGCCAAGCAACCATGTCTTGGACCTCCTCCGCTGCAGTTGGCTTCTCAAGTGCTTCTTTGGTTGCCAGGGCACGCATCAGCATGCTGCTGTGCTCATCCAGCACTGCTTGGGCTGCATAAGCCAAGGGGGACCCAACAGGCACCGCTGCCAACTCAGCAGTCAGCTGCTGCTGCAGGTGCATCAGCTCTGTCAGCTCCAGCTCCAGCGCCAACAATGTGGATGGCAGCGGCTCAATGAGGCCCAGCTGCTGTAGCTGCTCATATCGCGGTTGCTGCTTTTGCACTTGATGGCATTGTTGGAGCTGTTGCTGCTGTCGGTCCTGAGACTGCTGCGTGCGCCTGTCCGTGTCTTCCAGTGCTGCCATGCCGTCAGCGCTGCTAGTGAAAGACGCGCAGTTGCTGGCCCCGGACAAGCACGGAGGGCATCCTGTAGATTCGCTTACGTCTGACACTCGACGACTAAAGTCGATTACTATGTCTTCAAAAGTGCTGTGTTCAGGCACGTAGCAGCTCATGATGCGACTGTTGGCGGAGGCCAGTATGCTAAATTGAGCAGCGCCCAAAAGTACATAAGGAGCTACTTCAACAGCTAGAGCAACAATAGTTTATACTCGCAGCTGCAGTTCAGTCAGCGTTTGTGCCTGTGCACGTGGACCGATGTCACATCGGCGATGTGGCAGCAGGGCAGACTGCTTAACAGAGATGACACTTCATCATCAACGATCTCCAGCGCATTTCATACCAAGAAGGCACGTAATAAGAGCAATGTAATAACTTTTAGAAAGCCTGTGGCCCGACAGCACAGTGCTTAAGTATATACGCCAACGTTACATACGTCGGACAACTTACCAGCGCTGAGCTGCTCACCAGGTGCTGTACAGAAAAAAGGAAAATAAATCAAGAATTACAATGGTGTTTGTTGCGGCAAGCTTAACATATATTTTGACAGAGAGTTGCAGCTTCGGCCATCGAACTTCTTGCAGAAGTTCGAAGTTAATTCAAACATGGCACTGTACGTGACAGACGCCACGCGAAGGGATATGCGGGACTAATTTTGCCCAATTCCAGCATCCACAGCTTCTGTGGGCTATCGTTCCTGCATGGTCGTTGGCCACCTGGGCAGTTACCATTGAACAGTTTATTAGTCTATCATTAAAGTCTTCTTTTTGTGTCATGAACAATTAATCGAAGAATCATGAATGACGGGCAAGCTTGCAAGGATTGGGTTGGCCTGCCAGCTCAAGCTGGGCGCGCTCAGCCTGTTTTTGCCTGCTGTTGCCAAGGCGGCCAGGGGACTGCTGCCTGCTGGCATCAGGCCTGGAGCTGACCTATGCTGGCGGCTCAGGCAGGCTGCCCAGCACCATGCTGAGTGCATCACATCTAGTGCTGTGTCTTCATAAATCCGCGCACGACCATGAACTTAGCCGGCCAGACAACATTATTGTGCCGGCTGTACCACAACTGACGAGTGGTGAGTTCCAACCCTGCCAGGACACCGTATGGAACTGACGGTGCAGAAGGATGCCGTGCAGTGGCTAAGTGGAGGAGACTGCTGTGCGTGCAGTCAGGATTGGGAGTGCTTGCGATAGAGCAGCGTGCCAGTGTGCTAGAGTTGAAGGCAACTGGCCGATTCCCCGCACACACATATGATAACGCTCATGCAATTTAAGATAGTGACTGGACCCACGAGTGCAGGCGATGGGCATCTGCTGATCATCATCATCATCATATTACCCATTCAAGCCATAGCATCAGCGCCATCGGCCCCGCGCCCCACCGGGGCGGAAAGAGGAGGGAGCACTGCTCCAGAATGTTTGCATGCATTGCGCACATCCCAAGACTTGACAAGAAAAGCAGCAATACACGGTGACACCATCAGACATCTTCCAGAACTGCCCCAAATATCATCAGATATGATACGGCTACACTCAAACCAATGCTTTACTTGCCTCTGACAGCCTTGCATCATAACATAGCACACTGCCAGTGTTCCGACGGTTTCCGACGGCTCAGTGAGCGCACCAAACCCATGCAGCGCATGTGCAGCGTGCAGTGCACACTTCGGTGCTGCAGCTGGGCACTGCATGCTGCAAGACCAAGTGAACAGCTACACACCGACAGGTGCTCAGCGCTTAAAAACGGCCTCTGGGTTAGAGCTGGTGCCACCTCGCTTCACTTTCATGCTTGCCAACTTTGTCAGGCTGAGCCCGGGCAGCTCATGTCCCGCATGCATGCGGTGAGTGCGCGCAACACAATGCTGTGCCACAGCCAGCAGACGCCGCCCTGGCAGACACCGAGTATACTGTTGGCTCCGCGCTTATGGCTGCCGCATGCAATGTAGTCTATGTGGTGTAAGGCATGGGGCCAAGGCCATCTACCTCAGTGCACGACATTAAAGCCGCCAGCTCTCAAGCCAAGCGGTGACACCTCATGCTGCAAGATGATAAGCCACCACACATCTACCCCCTTGATGGAGGACCCTAGCAGGGTGCCATGTTGGTGAGTGCTCCCACCCATGGGGGCTTGTCACCGCACACATATTTGCACTGCTGCTGCATGAATGTCATGCCATGAAACTGCATGGAACTGAAAAGCACCGAACATGCCATGCAAGCCAGGAATGCAGACAAATTCATCATCACTCAAACCAGAGCAAAGCAGCTACTGCTGCAGGCTGATAATGCTGCCTTCTCTGAAGTACTGCTCTGTCGTAGCTGCATGGTGACAAGTATGCAACAGCATTCCAACCCATCTGCTGAATGGGCACAATGTGTCAAAGATGAGCCACCTGGTGGTCACGTGCTGGCAGGGCACATGCAACGTGGCTGGAGGACGCCCCAGCGTACCAGACCCAAGCCGGCAAACATGCAAACATTCTGGAGCAGTGCTCCCTCCTCTTTCCGCCCCGGTGGGGCGGGATGCCGATGGCGCTGATGCTATGGCTTGAATGGGTGACATGATGATGATGATGATGATGATGATGATGATGATGATGATGATGACCCAAGCCGGCAGCATGCAGACCACCACTTGTTGCAGAGCCAACACCACCACGTTTTTTATTCCCCAGTGGCAGATGTCAGCAAGCCCCCCGGTATCATCCCTTGCGGTCAGCCTAGGGGAACACAGCTGTGACATGCCTGGCCAGCTCACACAGAGTGCATGCAAAATCCTGCATCACGCGGCCGCTTGGCTTCTGCTGCTGCAGAGACAGCAGGTTGTGACACAGGCCTCGTCACTGCAAGCATGTGCACCTAGCATCCACACTTACCCTTCAAGCATATGCACAACGCAGCCACATGTTAAAACAACACAGACAAACAGAGCTAAGTAGGCTAATTAAATTGCAGTCAAACTCCAAATCCACCAGCCGTAGTTCCACACAGCCGCAGCAGCCAGCTTTGTGTGATCTTGAGCGGCACCAGCAGGCAAGCGCTACCAAGCCACGACAAGGAACCGGCTCACCAACCGCAGGCAGGCAGCAGCAACCTTGACAAAGCCTCACAGTCAGACAGAGTGCAAAAAGTACACACCACAGCACATTGCAGCCAGTGTGGCACTGCCAAAAGTGTGAGGTGAGCGCAACCCCCATAGCCACACAAACCTGGTTGCTGCCAAGGGCGTGCAAAGATCAAGCAGCAGCATATCCCCACCACTGAGACAGCCAGCACACTATGCCAGACAACGCAGAAGCAGCTAGAGGAACATGCACGTAAAAAAGAGACGCCTGCTGCATCCTGTCTGATGCTGCAGCATTGAGCTGCAGGTCAACCAACTGCACACAAACATGCTGCCACCAGCCATACATAGTATATATGGAGTAATATACTTACTCCGTTCAAGGTCGATGTAGCATGACAGCAAGCCACCAAAAAATCACGGCTGCAAAAGAGGGCAGGCCAGGCGCTGCCCACATGCCAAGTCTCATCATGCCTGCTGTGGCGGCTGCGGCTGCTGTACAGCAAGGTGCCAGTATGAGCCAGTGTCCATTCAGCCTCTGAGCAAAACAGCATGCAATGTTTGCTCACGCATCCATGCAGGGGCTGCTGCTGTGATATGGTAGGCTGAGTCCATACATGGCAGCATCAACTGCCACCAACACCCAGTTTGTACAGAACCAGGCTGCTGCAGCTGAAAGCCACATCGCAGCAAGCGGCGCACACCACTATTCCACAGTCAGTAAGCCAATGGCACAAATGGCAACGCGCCCCTTTTCAGACCGAAGCAAGAGAAAGGCATATTCATAACATTTCCCTTTTAACATCACAGAAAGCCAACACACGAGGCAACACCACAATGATGCAAAACCACGTAACCAAACAAGCATATATTTCCAGGCTACTCCCAACCTCACCAGCCCGAGCAGCAGCAGCAGCAGCAGCAGCAGCAGCAGCAGCAGCAGCAGCAGCAGCAGCAGCAGCAGCAGCAATGCCATTGGCTTGAAGGGCACTAGCAGACAAGCGCTGCTGAAGTGACAGCAAGCAACCCAGATCACCAGCAGGATAACAGCAGCAAGCTGAACATGAACAATCTGGGTGGCGCCCATGCCGCCAGCACTCCACAGCAGGCTGGCCCAACCTCAAGGGTCGCCAACCAGCAGACATGCCAGAAGCACAACACAGCGCGATGCAGCATCGCGGCACTGCCAGAACTGGCAGGGTGAGCGGAATTACTCCAGCCTCACCCGCCTGCATAAACATCCTGACTCATAGATTCAGTCAAAAGCACAGGAAGCATGTGCAGATGGAGGCTGCACGATGCTCACTTGTGAAGCCCAGCCACATCATCTGCATATCACTGCGTGTGAGGCACAGGGCTTGTGGCCAAATGAGCGCATGGATCGGCACCTACTGTCCCAGGCCCCCTGCTGTACACCACCGCTGCTACAGCTGCAGCAGGGCCACCTCCATCAGCTCCAGCCATTACCTGGCGGGTCACAGCCTGCCAGTCATTGGCACGGATAATGATGCAATCTATTCCAGAAAAAAAGCAATATAAAACACATGCAAGCATGCATACAAAGCTAGAACCAACACATGTTGAGCACATCACGGCAACACAGCAATCAGAAAGCAAAACAAGATTGCGTACATCAGCAGTCAACCCCCTCCACGCCAGCCAAAACAGCAGCAGCAGGCAAAGCCGCTAACCGAAAACTAACAGACCAGCGCTGCTAAGCCACAGCAGGCAATAAACCCACAAAGCAGGCTGTGAAAAGCAGACTGCACGGAGCCTTAGACTTCGGGCGGCATGCCAAAGTCACACACCCCAGCGCATTGCAGCACTGTGGCACTGCCAAGTGGCAACAAGGGCACAGCAGCTACAGGCACACAAACCTGGCTGCCACCACGTTTGTGCAAAGATTGAGCAGCAACATGATCCACTGAACAAGCCAGCACGCTTTCATATGATAAATGCGGAAGCAGTTGGAAGACCTGCATGGACAGAACTGACACATGCTTTTGTCAAGAACCAACACCCACCTGATCCTGCCTGATGCTGCATCACTGAACTGCAGGCAATTGAAGATACATGTCTGCTGTTGCAAGCCCTTGGCCTGCAAGGTCACCAGACGGCAGGCCACAAACAATACATGCTGATGCTGCTGCCAAGAGCAGGCCAGAAGTTGATCGCATACCCGTTCGCATCCCTGCTGCTGCTGTTGCTGCTGCGACGGCGGCGGCAGCAGCTGTGGCTGCTGCACAGCAACGTGTCAGTATGTTCTATCTGCTGCCAAGAGCAGGCCAGAAGTTGCTTGCATGCCAGCCGCTGTGCAACACAGCTGAGCAAAGCTCGCACATAGATTCATCCACGGATGCTGCCATCAACTGGCAAGCTGACGTTTGCACATGTGCATCCACAGCTGCTGCTGTTGCTGCTGCTGCTCTGCTTCTGCTGCAACCAAGCAACATCCCATGAGTAACTACACCTTGCACTCATAGCTCCTGCTGCTGCCTTACAGCTGCCCAGAAGCGCTCCACGACCTCATCCATCACGTCCGCGTCCCTATCCACGTACAGCTCCCGCTGGCGCTTCAGCCCTGTCAGCAGCATCAGCCCCTGCGGCGTCAGCCCCCTGTTGCCTGCCAGCCCCAGCCACGTCAGCTGCGTGAGGTGGGCCACACTGGCCAGGCATGCCATGCTGAACAGGCTGCAGCCCATCAGGTCCAGGCGGCACAGCTGCTGGCAGCTGCCTGCTAGTGCTGTTGCTGCCTCATCACCCACACCAGCACCAGCCCTAGCTAGTGCCAGGGTTGTCAGGCTGGTGAGTGCTACCAGTGCCAGCGCATCACCAGGCACCAGCAAACGGGAGCTATCTGAAGTGTGGAGGTGTTTGAGGTTTGTCAGGCCTGCCAGCTTGGCGAATGAAGTACTGCATGTGCCACCCGCACCCTCACCCCCATCATCATCACCATCGACGCCCCAATCCCAAGTGGCGTCCAGCCACAGGTAGGTGAGGTTGATGCATGCTGCCGCGCCGTTGAGGATAGGCTGCACAGCCCGCTTGCTAAGGTTCGCTGCTCCATACATAATGTCAAGCGCGCACAGCTGTGGCAATTGCGGCCATATTGCGGCTGCGGCTGCTGCCTGCTGGCCGCTGTCATACACCAGCTCCAGCTGCTGCAGGGCCGGCAGCTGATCCAGGCAGGACAGCCGCACATCTGCCAAGCTGCAACTGAAGTTACCTATTTTGCCCAAAGTAAGGCGTCGAAGCTGTTGCAGCTGCAGCACTGCCTGCAGCATCCTCTCGTTGCCCACAGCCACAAGCTGCAACTGCTGCAGCTGTGAAGGGAAGACTGCAGTAAGGCTAGCTGACTCGTCGTACAGCTCCCGAAGCTGGGTAAGGTGGGACAGGTCCAGCGGAGGCAGATGTCGAGAAATGCGGAGCCGCAGCACCCGCAACGGCAGCGGTTGCGCCAGCAGCTGCTGCAACGGCTGCGCCTGTAGCTGCTGCAACTGCTCACTGCCACTCAGGTAACCACTGACCTCAAGCAACGTCAGGCGAGTCAGCTGCGCCACGCCTGCCAGGGAGCTGTACGGGGCCTCACCCATGCCTATGTGCAGCCACTGCAGGTTAGTGAGGCGCGCCAGCGCTGCCGACACAGCTGGGCCGTCCACTGGGCCATGCAGTTTGATCAGGTCCAGGTGTTTCAGGCTGCATGCCGGCAGTGCAGCCAACATGCCTGTACTGCCCTTCATGGTGATGCTGATGATGGAGGGCAGGCGCATGCGCTGTTGCTGCTGCTGCTCCTGCTGCTGCTGCTGCTGCTGCTGCTGAGCAGCAGGAGATGCAGCAGCTATGTTCTGCCCAGCTGCTGCTGCTGCCACTGGCACTGCTGCCACTGCTGGTAGAGCTTGTGCCAGTTGCAGGGCCTGCTGCAGAAGCTGATGTGCTGCCTCCAGGTGGAGCTTCTATGGCAGGCCACTAACATCTGGAGGTGTAAGGTGGAGTGTGTCAAAGATGGTGATGCACTTGACCAGCGCAGCATGCTTTGGCAGCCAGCTGGCAAAGCTGCACAGGCGTGACAGTGACACATCAAGGGACAGCCGCACTGCTGTGTTGCAGGCGCAGCACTGCTGCACTGCCTCCCTCCAGGCCTTGCATGTGCCAGCTGCTGCACACAGGACTCGGGGTTCGGTGCTGACTGCTGGGTGCGCCATTGCTACAGCCAGTGCTATACTGCTGGCTGCCTCGCCCTGCAATGGTACGCATGCAGTCGAAGGTGGCAGCAGTTGCAGCAGTAGCAGGTGGTGAGGTGAAGGCAGGTAAACATTGCCAGCTAGGCATGCAGTTACCCCAAAATGTCTGCAACAACTACAGACCAGCAGTCTACTGCAACTCCTCAGACCGGTCAACAGCTTGCTCGATGTGACCCTAGCAAGCACAGGGACTGCTGCGGCTCACCTGCTGCTGCTGAATTTGCTGCATCACGCCAAGTCGCCAAGCAAAGAATAAAACCTGACGCTTATATTTATGAAAGAAAACAATGTTGCTTCTAGAATTTGCTGATGGAGTTGCGGGTGGTTGCTTCGTCCCAAGGCTGTGCGAAACCTTGCCCGTGTTTACGGGCTGACAGCTACAGGATGCACCGAGCCATAGCCAAAGATTTGCAGCGGTGTGTCACGCATTTGGAGCGTTGAACGAGGATCGGATGGCGCTCGTGCTAACTGACAGTCTGGACCATTTCAAGAGGTTTAAGAAAGTGAACCTGCTTCCCTGCTGAGTTACAGCGCTGCTGCTTATCACATCTGCTGACTGACGCATGGTCAAAGAGAACCTACGCCAACATCAACTGCAACCAGCTGGCCACCTGCCTGGCACTGTTCCCTGTGAAGGGTTGCAGAGAAGACACATGTCATGTTTGCTTGCTTGCTTTTTTGCTGCTGTGTAAAAGTGCTGCTCCTTTTGACATGTCATGTGTCTTGATGTCAGACATCCAGTGTACTGCATGCCAATGCCGTGTCCTCTCACATGACATAGCACAGCGCAGCTTGCACAGCGCAGCACTGACCAAGAGCACCATAGTTTACCGCAGATCTGCTCAGGCAACATACTCAAATGAAACAAAGCAGCTGCACCAGGAACACAAGCAGCAGTAGCAGTCACGGGCAGTACCAACGAGCTGCACATGTTGCTGTCAAAAGGAGATGTTGCTGTATTCACATGTCATACATACCCCTCGTGGACTGCCAGCATGCCAGCTGCTTTCACATTCAAATCCCCCCCATGCGTAATGCAAAATGCATTGTGTATTACGCAGCAGCCAGTGCTTGGCCCGGCAGTGCTACGCAATGTGCATGCACCCACACATGCACCTCCTCCATCAGGTTCATGCCAAGCAGAAGCACCGCAAATACATGACAACAGCTGCTGCTTGTGGGCAACTTCAACTCCTAAGCATTCTCAGCAAGTGATGAGCTGCACACTCCAGCAGCATCACAAATGCTGTGGACAGCAGCGTCACAGCTGCACACAGCATCCTCAGTTGTGCAGCACCAGCGCACTCGCCAAGCACTGCACCGTGCAGCTGCTGCAGGTTACTTTGCCTGCAACACTTGTGCTGTCCTTTGCTGTAGCTGCAGGAGCTGCCAGCACAACAAGGCGACTACTCATAATTGCTCACAGCTTCAAGCTGCATCTTGCTGGCCCCCTCAGCAGCTGCGGCCGCCACCATCACCGGCTGCGCCAGTCATGCAGTCGCCGCCTCGAAGCGCTTGCCCACACTATCCCAGTCAATCAGCTTCTCCACAAACGTGTTCATGTAGTCAGGCCTGCAGCAGCAGCAGCAGCAGCAGCACTGCCGTCACAACTGGAAACAGCAAAGCTACTGGCACACAATGTCGCATGCTGGCACATCACCTTACCAGCTCCTTCCTGTGTATAGCGTCAGCCCTCGATTCGCCAACTCTACCCTGCCAGGCGACAGCTGGTCCCTGGCACACGCAGCAACCCCTGTGCACTGCATCACCAGTCCCCCATGCAGCGGCACTGTTCCTGTGGAACCTTCCTACTGCACCTGCTAGTCCCACACCGCAATGTGTTGTGTCTGCATGCTTGCAGGACAACCAGGCAATGCTCGGCTGGCCCTGAATCCAAGCTCCTGCGCCAGCCTCTGCACTCACCTCCTGTTCTGCACGTCCAGGTAGTAGGCGTGCTCCCACACGTCCATGGTCAGGATGGGCGTCTTGCCCTCAACAATGGGTGTCACTGCATTGGGCGTCTTCTCCACGGTCAGCTTGCCAGCCTTGTCAGCCACCAGCCACGCCCAGCCAGAGCCAAACTGGGTAGCCCCTGCAGCATGGGCAACAACGCAAGCACCGTGAGGCGTATGTAAGGAAGCTGAGCATGCCAGCAACAACCAACTGCGCCCAACTGGAGCCACAATGAGGCAGTTGCAGCTCGCCTCGCTCACAAGCAAATAGCCAGCACAGTTCAAAATCAAAAATAGTGCAGTGGGGGTGTGCAAGTCAAATTGCATTGGCAAATGCCTGGATGCCAATACACTCAGCAGCGTGTGCGCCCACAGTGCCCGGTGGAGCGCTACCATCAATGGACGTGCGACGACACAAGCTGCAACACTGCAAACATACACACCCTTATCCCAGCTTGTGCGACACACAGCCTACTTTGTCCGCTGCCATCTACCTGCCTGCAATTCTGATGCAACACTTGAAGTTTCCATTAAAGACCGCAGCCCCTGCATGCTGATTCTCAAAAAGCGGCACACGATGCACAACCTGCGTTCTTGAACTGTGTCTTGAACTCGTCTAGGCTGCCGAAAGACGCGTTGATGGCATCAGCCAGCTTGCCGCTGGGAGCACCACCACCGTTTGGCTTCATGTTCTCCCAGAAGAACGTGTGGTTCCACACCTGAGGGGGCAGGGTGTGCGATGGGCGCGAGCACTCAGGTAGCGAGGTGTGGGTGCACATGGCCAGCATGATGCAATGGGGCGCTCGACAAGAGTACCAGGCGGCTGCTGACGTGGATAGCACAAGCCAACTCCTCAGGTCGCACAGCTAGCCAAGTATGTTGAGAAGTTGAACATGAGGCTGCAAGCCACACACACGCTGCCAATGTACATGCACATGGTTTGCACATTTACGGATGTTCTCGCCCCTTCTGCTGTTGCTGCTGGCAGCGCATACCTGTGCTGCATTGTTGAAGACTGGTGTTGGGCTGCCGCTGTTCCACGACTCCAGCACCACCTCCTCCAGGCTCTTGGACTCCATGTTGCTGCCGGCAACCTGCTTGTTCATGTTGTCCAGATATGCCTGGTGGTGCTTGCCTGTGCACAGGTAATGCAAACCGCCGCACAAGTCATATGATATATGCGGGTTTTGTTGGGTGTTTGAAAGCAACCATCGCTGGTTGCACGCTGGTTGCGCAGAGATGGCCAATTGCTGGTCTTCCAAGCAGAAACCAGGATGCTGTGCATTGAGGGCTTGTGCAGCTAAGCAGCAGGTCCAATGCACCTGTGACAGACAGTCACAGGCATAAAAACTTTTCAATTCCTTGCAAGCAACAACCAGTGCGCCTGCATGGTGGATCGCAGTCCATTACGGACGGTGAACTGATCGGACAGTTCTAGAAGGCGCACCATAGTGGAACTCCAGCGTGCGCTTTGACATATGGGGCTCCAAAGCATCCATAGCATAAGGGAGAGGAGGCAGTGTGAACGGCATACTGCCTGCTGCGTAGGATAGCTGTGGTGAGGCTTACACAGCAAGTGGGTGGTACGTGCGAGATCGCTGCTTGTGCCAGTAGTAGATATAGCTGATAGCCAAGCTATTTCAGCAGCGTCGGCGGCCTGCGTCATGTGGGCGCCCACGCTAAACCAAGTCACACCAGCATGAAGATGGCATAGCCAGTTCAAGTGTTCTTTGAAGCAGGTTGCTATCATAACCACGGCATGTGTCAAAGCGACGTGTACTTAAGGAGGAAATCACACAGGTGCACATGGCGAGAGACGCCTGTGGCACCGTTCCTTCCCTCTGCCTTCAGCAGGCAGTACAGCAGGGTACACGTTGCAAGTAGCATCAGTGACTTGCACCGTCGTCTCGAGGATAAGGGACTGTCAGCTTGACGCGTGCTGCAGCACGCGTCAAGCTGACAGTCCCTTATCCTCGAGACGACATTAAGGTGCTGCATGTCTACGATTCCTTTTTATGCATTGAAAACAGTATTTGAGGGGTTTGAGACGACGTTTGTGACATCGGGGGTTGCTCGAGCCTTGGGCCCTTGTGCGCCCATGCTGCTGAGTCCTGTGGCAGCTGTGCCCCACTCCTACAGGAGCACCACTGACGGGGCAGCTTGCCCAGCAGCCTCATATACGTCAAGATATGCCACTGGTGCACCGTTTGAACAGCTGTGGGCTGCTGATTAGGCTTAGGGCTCACCAGCTGCTGCAGGACTGTGCCACAGACATGCAGCACGCGTCAAGCTGACAGTCCCTTATCCTCCAGACGACGGTGCAAGTCACTGATGCTTGCAAGTACAACAGCAGGAGCCAGTGCTGCGCTATGTCCGCCTTCTCCACCACAAAAACACGGAACAACATGTATAGTTGAAGAGGTCCACCAACTACACGATTCGACCATCACACAGCATCCAGGCACAACCCTGCTCATGAGTGATCTATGGCGATGAGTGATCGATGGCGCTGATGCTATGGCTTGAATGGTGAACATGATGATGATGATGATCATGATCACTGGATGCATCCACATGTTGCTGCACTTCCGCAGCTTGCTGCACCTCGGCAGCCATCATGATAGTGATCACATGCCACATGCGACACCAAGAAGCTACAACCATGTCAGCCACTACCTAGCAAACTGCTGTTGCATACATTCGGCTTCACACCATCTGAACCTCAAGCTACCCAAATAAACTGCATAGCTGTTCAGTGGGGTTACAATTCAGCATGCTGCAAGGTCAAGCAATAAATGCAATCCTGTGCCTAATCAGCCCTGTGCTATGGTACTAGTTAGCATGACAGATGTGTCATTGGGAATCCTGCGTCAAAGCTGCAACGTCCAGCTCTGCTGCGGCGCTGCATGCACCCGGCACTGCAACTGTTGTGCAGCAACAGGACAATACATCTTGTAGCTGGACATAGCACTGCATACATGTAAATGAGTGCCCCACAGCCTACCATCTCATTGTGTGTCAACGCAAATCCTACTGACCCGGCAACTGCTATCTCACTGTGCGCAGGAGTTCAAGTTTTGCTGCGCGCCTCAATGTGTAGCAAATAGTTTATATTCGCAAGTCTAAGGCTTTGCTTAGGCCTTGTGACAATCAGCCATGCAGGAGCGTCACATCTACCCCAGCAGCTGCAGCAGTGCTGCTGCTCTTGCCTCCAATCTTGCCTCCAAAGCCCAGCTTGTGCCAGGGCTTCTTCCACTTGCTGCTGCTGCTCCCAGCGTGCTTGATTTGGCTGCTGCCAGCACCAAGCCCGGCATGCAGCAGCGCCTGGTCAGCAACTCGGGCGCCAGCCCCAGCACAATGCTCAGGGCTGCTGGCATCACCGCCAACGTCCTGCTCAGAGTCGCTGAGCCCCGCAGCCGCCTGGTCCAATGACGCCGTGTCCTGCTCGTCGTGCTGCTGCTGCTGCTGCTGCTGCGAGGCGAGTGTTGCATAGCGATGATGATGGCGGGCCACCTTGGTTTGAGAGCCCAACGTGCGGCTCAACCAGCCGACCTTTTTCACGGCTGGCGCACCAGACAGCCCAGCTGACACTGCTGACGGCAGCATCCCAGTAGCTGCAGGACCAGCAGCTGGCGCCTCTGTTGTGAGCAGCATGGGTTCATCCACAGGCAGCATGTTAATGTGACACGCGCTGCCAGTCACCTCGGCATATGCCAGGGCTGTGCTGGTACACACCTCACCCTGCTGCTGCTGCCGCCAGCCGACAGATCTTATGCTCCCGTGCTGACAGGAAGCAACAGTAGCAGCAGCAGCAGCAGCCAGCAGCAGCAGCAGCTGATGGCGTGGGGCTGGCGGCCTTGGGGGAGCCAGCCCGGCTGCCCTCACCAGCAAATGGATTGCGTGCATGCGGGTTGTCCTCTGGCTCGGGCTCGAAGATGGGGTTGGTGCTGTCCAGCGAAGATCGCATCACGTTGACCTCAGCTGGGGATACAGCACGGGTGCTGGCGGCAGCTGCTGCTGCTGCAACAGTGCTGTGCTGCTGCTGCTCGTCCTGCTCTGTGCTGCCATCATAGCTGAGATGTGTGGGCCCAGGTTGATCAGGGAGCTCTCCACTTCAGCCTGTAGCAGGCAGCATAGGGCAGCAGACAGTGACAATGACCACCGCTTGGTTCAGAAGCGACTTCTGCTGCAGAACACAGCTGCATGCAACACTGCAGCACATGCCGCGCATGCAAAGAGTGTGGTGGCGTGCACAGCACCCAGATTGTCACCGTGCAGACAGCGCAGCAAGCGCTTACTCAAAACACCGCACCTGCAGTCCAGCCAGCTGCTCTCTCAGTGCATCAGTTGTGTCAGCCAGCCCTGCCAAGCGGCCCTGCAGCTGCTCCTGCTGGCCACCCATGCCAGCCAGTGCTGTGGTGACGCGCGCCTCGCTGTCCAGCTGGCTGCGGCGAGCAGCCTCCTCAGCGAGTGCAGCCTCCCTGCAGGCGGGACGGCGTGGAGTGGGGCAGGAGGGAGCCGCATGGCATGCTGCCCGCAGTGACACGCAGCAACACCGCCACCTTTGCCAGCTGGCTGGTCAAGGCTGTGCATGCCTGCCACTCATCACGAGCTACAGCCCACGTTGAACGCCGCCTCCGTCTGGCTGCAAAGCTGACTTGGCCAACACGCAAAACATGACAACCCTGACATGCAGGAATCTGCTTGAGCGCAGTAGTTGCCCCCCGCTGTACTGCCAGCACCTGCCCACCCAGCTGCTGCGCGCGCACCTGATGTGGGTGAGTCGCGCCTCACGCACCCTCAGCTCGCGCTGCTGGTCGGCCACGCGCCGCACAGCCTCGCGCTCGGCAGCAGCCAGCCGGCTGCGCTCAGCCTCCCAAGCACTCCTGTCAGCAGCAGGCAGCACACATCGCCACGCCACCACAGGGTTGAGGCAAAATGTTGGTTCACGTGCGTGCATGCGCTGTCCCATGCTACCTACTAGGTGGCACGGCATCATGCAACATCAAACACGCTGACTCTGCTGCCCAGCCACAGCAGATTCACCACAACTCTTACTTGATGTCGTCCTGCTGTGTGGTGAAGCTTGCTGAGGTGCTGCCCCACTCCAGCTGCAGCTGTTCCACTGCCCCTGACAGTGCGCCCATCTGGCTCTGCAGCTTGACCATGCTGGTGGCCATGGCCAAGTAATCGGCCGCTGCCTTGTGGCTGCCCATTGGGCCTGATGCCAGCATGCCAGGGTTGGGTCTGCGGCAGCACCAGCAACAGCAGCAGCCGGTTGACCTGGGCTCGTGTGCCAGGCCATCACAGCTCAGCCACTTGTGCTCCTGCAAGCTGGCCCTGGTGTAGCACACATGCAATGTCAGCCCAGTAGCCCTACCTGGCAGCTTCCTTGCTGGGGGTTGGCTTGGCTCCCATCAGCAGGTTGAAGGCTGTCTGCAGTGCAGCCACCTGCTGCATCAGCTCACACATCTGTGCGCGCTGCGTCACCACCGACTCCAGCTTGGGCACCAACGCCTAGCCAGCAGCAACAACAGGAGCAGAGCAAGTCAGTCATCAGATCAAGCTGAAGCCACCCGCTGTGAGGCTCATGTGAGAGAGCCACAAGAACAATGCGAAGATCTTGCGACAGTCGAGTGCCTGCACACGCACGTGCATTGACATCGAGTCGCCAGGCTGAACATGCGAGCCGCAGTTGGCGGCACCAGTGCACCCCCTCCTGCGCAGCTGCACTATGTCAAACCCACCGCACCCGCTCAAACAGCTGGGGGGTGTGCCTCGTCACCTCACCTGGATCGTGTCCAGCTGCTGCTCGTGCTGCTGCAGGCAGTTGCTGGTGGTCTCCATGAAAGGCAGGAAGGCCTCCTCAACGGCACCACCGCCAGCACCAGCCAGGCAGGCAGATAGGTCGGCCACGCGCGCACGCAGCTCGCCCAGCTCAGCCTCCACTTCCAGCACTGCATAGCCGCTGCTGCACTGCTTGCCAGCAGCAGCCGAAGCGGCATCTGCAGCACCTGCAGCAGAACGTGTGCTTCTGCGGGGATCAAGCTCGCTGCCGCCCTCACCGGGCGCTGCATCGGCAGCAGCGCCATGCATGTGTGCCACGGACAGTTGCAGATCAGCCAAGCTGGACTCCAGCGCAGCAAGCCGCGCCTCGGGTGCAGCACTGCCACCAGCAGCTTCGCCGGCCGCCTCATGCCCGTCCTGCTGCTGCGCCAGGTGTGTGCGCAGTCCATCCAGGCCTGCCTCCAGTGCTGCCAAGCGGCTGGAGTTGGCGGCCAAGCTGCTGCTGGCTGGCGCCGCCTGTGACTCCTCCAGGGTGGCCAGGCGCGCAGAGCTGGCGCTGAGGGCAGCGGCCAGGGACCGCAGCTGGCACTCGCCCGCCGCGTTGCGCGCGGCTGGTGGTCGCAGCCATGCGCAGGTGGTACGGTATTTCAGGTGCAGCAGGGGCAGGCAACACAAGTAAAGCACAGAGCAACACCAAGGTTCTAAACTCTGTATGGCCGATTGATGTGCGGTACCACCTCAATGGTGACTGCGTCTCAGCATGAGTTATTCCTATTCCTAGGTTCTATAAACCGTCACCTCTTCAGCACGCCTGCTGCATGCATTAGTGAGCATGTGTATGCAGGCAATCGACGTGGGCTGCTTCAGAATGTAGCTCGTCATACAGAGCTTCAACAGCATGGATGCTAATATGTCAAATGCTAAGCTCACCTTCTGCTGAAGCCTGGTGCATCATCTGTGCCTGCAGCTGCCTGATCTGATCACCAAACTCGGCATGGCTGGCCTTGAGCGAGGCATGCTCCAGCCGCACCTGCAGCATGGCCAGGCAGTCGGCAGCCAGTCACAACTTGATGCGGACAACACTGCTATGTGCATCTGTCGTGCACCATCATGCAACATGCAGTGCCTGCGGTGTGTGAGTGTGAGTTGCGCAACTTGGCGGCCGGCTCACCACACATGGCACTGGCACACAGCAGCTCGGCACACAGCAGCAACTCTGTCGCACCCATGCCTGTGCGGGTGTCCACACCGTTGCAACGCTGCACCTGCACCTGCAGCGCTCACCCCTTCCAGTTCTGTGGTGTGCCGGGGCACGCATGCCAGCACCTCGCTGTCTGCTGCGCGCGCCTTCTGCAGTGCCGCCAGCTGCGCAGCCAGGTTGAGCCCTGTCAGCTGCTGGCTGTGCAGCCTGTCCTCCTGCTGCTCCTGCCTGGCCTGCTGCTGCTCCAGCTGCCTGCACGCGAACAGCAGCAAGAGGAAGCTGTCACATCTTGAAAGCAGCGACTTGGACTGCTGGCGCATCTGGCCAAGCTGCTGCTGCTGCTGCATGTAGCTGCACGTGTGCAAGTTAGCGCTCGTGTGCAGGCACAGTCGTACATATCAAGCACTGGTGCAGCTGCTTGGAAACAACTGCAATAAGCATGCAGTGATAGGCCTGCTCACCTCTTGACGCCCTGCATCACTGCCAGCACCTTCTGCCATTCCGGGATCAGCTCAACCTGCAGGGGGGCAAGTAACAACACAGGCAGCCTGGGAACAGAGATCTCCGAACACAGCAGCCACATGCACTCCCTGCCACCAAGCGACACTACGCCGTGAGCTGGACACCAGGCTCCAGCAGGCCAGAAACAAGGCTGCCAGAACAAGGCTGGGTGCCCAGCGTCAAGCGCAACCACAGCGCAGGCTGCGCAGACCACACCAGCCTGTCCCGCTGTCGATGCGCGCGCTGCTGCCCCTCACCTGCGCCTCAAACCATGCCTCCAGCTGGCCGACTTTTGCTGCCATTTCACCCAGCTGCGCCTGCAGCGGCTGACACAGCGGGCCCACACGCGAGTTGGCAGACACGGCAGCAGCCAGTGCAGCCAGCTGCAGCGGGTGAGGCGGCAGCGCACCGACCTGGCTTCCTGCAGTGCCGGGGACGCTGGGCCCAGCGCCTGGCGCTATGCTCAGGGACCGCCTGCTGGGCTGCCCAGAGATGAGGCTGGCGCCAGAAGACAGAGGCCCAACAGACTCAAGCTGTGCTGGTGCTGCTGCTGGTGGCGCTGCTGCAGCATGCTCCAGGTGGTGGGCAGGCACCTGCGCTGCTGCCTGGCCACAGGCAGCAGAAGCAGTGCTCGCACCTGCCTGCTGCAGGTGGCTGTATGCCGCGCTGCCACCTGCTGCTGGGCCCTGCAGCAAGCCTGAGCTGGCCTCTGGGCTGACAATGTAGCTGCCTGTGGCTGGCATGATATCCCCATGGCTGAGCTGCTGCCTCAAGCTGCCAGCAAACAGGCTGCTGCTGGCGTGTGCTGCAGCACCAGCTGCAGCTGGCGCTGGCGCCACGCCGTGACCTGCTGGCGCGTGGCAGTCAAACGAGCGCGCCACGCCATGCACCGCAGCCAGAGCGGCAGCACTGGCCGCTGAGGGGCCTGCAGCGCGTGCGCTGCGCAGCGGTCCAAGCTGGCTGCGATGCTGTGGCGCCACCTGCTGCTGCGGCGGCTGCACCTGCTGCTGCGGCTGGCGCTGCTGGTGGTAGTGCTTACCAGCGGCACCTGGTGCAGCCAAGCTTGCAGGGGTCGCAGCAGCGGGGTGTGCGGCTGTGTTGAAGGCGCCGCCAGGCACTGCGTGGTGGGCTGCAGGACTGTTCAGCTTGACATGGCCTGGCTGTGGTGCACCATTCTCAGGCCTGACAGGCCCGCAGCTGTGCAGTTGCGCAGGCTGTGGCTCCACCTGGTACGTGTGATGGCTTGGAGTTGGCTGCTGCTGCTGCTGCACCGGCTGCGGCTGGCTAGCAGCTCATGCTGCTGATGTGCCTGCGCGAAGGCGGCATCCAGCGACCTTCGGGGTGAGTCATGCTGCCAGGAGAGGTCGCTGGCGAGCTCATGCTGCTGCTGAGGCTGCTGCCGCTGCTCCTCAGCAAGTGCAGGCTGAAGTGCACTGCCTGGCAGTACACGTCCCTGCTGATCGTACTGCTCATTGTGGTCAGGATGGCAGTACAGGTCATACCCAGGCCGAGATGTGCCACTGCCACTGCTGGACTCGGCGGCAGGGCCAGCAAAAGCAGCAACCGCGGCAGCAGCATCAACAGCTGCTGCTGCAGTCTTTGCTGCCAGCGATGCGCTGCTGGCTGGGATTCGCTTGCTTGCACCATCTGCGCTGGCTGCTCTGATGCCGGCGCTGCGCATGTTGTCTGCCGCACCGCCGTGTGTATCCCTGAAGGCACAGCTGGCTGGTGAAACAGCGCCGCTGCACAGGCCACCAGAGCTGGCACGTGAAGAGGCACGGCAAGGCTGTGGTGACTGGGCAGCGCTGCCAGTGCGGCGCATGGCGCGGCCCGCGCTGGCTGGCGTCAGCTGCCTGCCGTGCGTCAGTATGTCGGCCAGCTCTGTGTCGGCAGGGCTGATGAGGTCCTGGGGGGTGCGCCCAGCCTGAGCGGCATAGCGGAAGGCGACAGCAGGGGGTGAATCAGTCGCAGGGTGCTTGCAAGCACAGAGCCAACACGACTGCAAATTAAACACATCAAGCTGCCAGTTGTTCAGAGCAGGCAGCAAACAATTGCCCTTTGCCATGCAAGCGCCCGGCATGTGGTCAGCAGAAGCTTGACAATTCGGCCACTGGACATAAAGCAACAACAGGTCAACTGCCAACACTGATGACATAGCCAAACGCTGCACACCACACACCACCCATCGTGGGGAGGAGCCTGGCATGTCCATCTGCAGTAGCCGGCTCACCCTGTCGCGTGCATCTGTGCGTGCACCTGCGTTGACCAGTGCCTGCACTACATCTGTGTGGCCAGCGATGACAGCCAGGTGCAGAGGCGTGGCGCCATCTCTGTTGGTGGACTTCACGCAGGAGCGGCGGCCTGCATCTGTCAGAAGCTCCCGCACCACTGCTGTGTGCCCCTGCACAGTGTGAACATGAGCACATGCGGCAGCTGAGCATTGTCCAACAGAGCCGGTGAAGTGACGCGTGTGCAGCAAAGAGTGCCAGCCACCACTTGAAGCAGCCATATGATTACCAGCTTGTTCCCACCTGGCGTGATGCTACATGCAGAGGCGTCTCATTGTTGCAGTCGGGCGCCTGGCAGCTGGCGCCGTAGTGCAGCAGGTCGCGTAGCAGCTGCACGTTGCCAAACGCAGCTGCTGCGTGCAACGGCGTGTGGCAGTCCCGTGGATGCTTGGCGTGCACCAGAGATGGGTTCAAGTTGATGGCTCTTTTAGCAGCGTCAAAGTCACTGGCCTGTATGGCCCTGAACAGCTGCTGCACTGCAATGGCCATGGCAGCGCCACAGGGTATGCTACATGTACGTTACAATACACTCCAACCCGCGTATGGGTTTGCCTTGACCCGCATCAGTCCCTCTTGTGCAGTGGTTATTCAGTTGTGAATTCTAAGCTGGGTGACCGCTTGTACCCAGATAAGCGGCTACCACTGACTGCGACGCTCATCTTGTGCTTCGTAACGACATTAAATGTGAACTGTGAAACTTGCAGCCTCGATAGATCGCCCCTCGATGCCCTGTTGCGGTCAACGTTTTTTTGTGATCCTGGGGCAACAAGCTGGACACTGAAGCGTCAGCAGCCCGTTCCTATTCACGGTGAGGTGCTTAATCACATTTTCACTGCTCATAAGCAACCTGGTCCACCGCTAAACATCGCCCACATGACAGTGCCGGAACTTGGCTGTGAATTGATAGATCCAAAAGGGTGTTTGATTGCCGTTTTTTTACCGAAGCAATTGTTGAATTTCTGTAGCTGTGCCTAGCGCTAAATATCACAGGCAGCAGCAGCATCATGGGCCGCAAGGCGCATCCACTGGCTGCGCGCATAAAAAAGATGATGCAGACTGACGATGACGTTGGAAAAATTGCGCAGGCCACACCCGTGATGATAGGTGGGTAGGCCTGGTGCCCCAGCTCCTGTTCTGCTGCCCACATGGGCATGTGTAGCCTGGCTCCAGCTAACCTTGATTTGCGGCTTTCCAACTTCTGCCTCTTGTAGCTCGTGCTATGGAGCTGTTTCTGCAGCGGCTTTGCAACAACGCAGCAGATGTGGCAGCGGGCCGCAAGGCAAAGACCCTCACCACCAGCCACCTGTGAGTGTGCCACCAACAGCTGGCGGTGCAGTGCCTCCGTCCCAGCGTTGCAAGCCACAGCTACAGCAAGGGTTCAACTGTAGTCACAGCACCGCCGTGGACCAGTTGCTGTCGTTCCTCGTACCTGCAGTGACCGATAGGGCATGAAGGGATGCATTACAGCATCCAGCTATGCGGCATCGTGCAGCGGCAGTTACCTGCCAACTGCTGATGAGAGCATGCTACATACTTGCATTGTCTAAGCTCTTGCCGTGCCATGCCCCCTGCCCCCCGGCCCCCGCCCCCCGGCAGCAAGGCGTATGTCTCGTCTGACGAGCTGATGGACTTCCTGCATGACACGGTGTCCAAGGCGCCTGACCTGCCGGCAGATGGGGAGCCGGAGCAGCCAAAGCCCAAGCGTCAACGGTGCGCGCCAGCTAAGCGAGGAGTGCAATTGGCAGTTGACATTTGGCCATGCCTGCATGTTGGTTTAAATGTTGCAGCAGCCTAGCCATCATTGTAGTGCGATGCTCAGCTGTGCTTACTTGCAACATGTGCAAATCTACATCTTTCTGCCAGCCGGTGCTTGCAAACAAGCAGCTAACCCTCAGCAGCAAGAATTAGTTGGGGATGTTGTCGTGTTGATTTGACACAGTTACAACTGTCCTGCTGAATTAAAACGGGGCCAGCTCAAGACTAACCGTCTTGCGCCAACCGGGCAACAAACACCCGCCTGCCTGTTGCATGGCTTGCAGGACCGAGGGCAAGCGTGAGGCGCGCACCTCAGCAGAGGGCAAGCGCGCCTCTGCAGACGGAGCAGCAGCAGCGCAAGCAGCAGAAGCTGGCGAACCTGCTGCAGGCCTGCTGGCCACATTAAGCAAGAGCATGTGAAACAGGAGCATGTGAAGCAGGAGCAGGCCAAGCAAGAGGATACGGGCAGCCCTACAGCACATGCAGCACATGCCAAGCTGGGCCATGGCTTTGGTGGCCTAGGTGCACACCCCTTCCTAGCAGCACGCTCATTCGGCAAGGCTGGTGCTGCTGGCTTCAAGCGGCGGGCAGGCAGCAGCAGCAGCCCCAAGCCAGGATCACCTGCCCACAAGCAGCAGCCAGGCAAGGCTGCACCACCAGCAGCAGATGGCAATCCTGCAGCAGAGCCAGATGGGGCAGCAGCAGATGCCGCGGCTGCCGGGGAGCAGCAACAGCAGCAGCCTGCGGAGCAGCATGCTACTGCCGATGCTGCTGCAGGGCTGCCTGGTCTGCCTGGCATGCTGAGTGTGCAGGCCCTGGCTGGGTTCCAGCAGCAAGACGATTTGAAGAGGATTATGACTCATAGGGGAGCCGCTAGTGGATGGAGTATACTATACCATGCTACGTAGCAGCACCTGGCAGGTGCTTGAATGAGTATCTGTGATGGAGGAGAAGTAGAAGAGCAGAGATCTGTGGTTCAAGACAGCCATGGTGGCAGGGGCCGCATCTTAGCATGTGAGTGCAGCATTTGCTGCATTGTGCTCTGCAATACATGTATTCCTGCAATCCTTTACAGTGATGGTGCAGCCTCTGGTGCGCTGGCGCTTGTCTGTGTTGATTACGTTGTGCTTGCACACTTAAGGTTGATCCTGCGCTTGGGCTTCCCAGCTTGTCATCTACACCTGCCTGGTTGTGACATGATGGTGCCTGGTGGTGCCTGACCAGACTCCACATACTATACAGTATTCGCGTCGCATCGCTGCGTGACTGAGTGAGGGTGGCCCAACCGCGTTTTGCTTGGACGCCACAACACGCGTCGCACCCACCCCCCCTGCACCTTTGGCTCTGCGCCACTCCCCTTGCCGAGGTGAAGGGTGGCGGGGGACTACTGGATCTCAATCCATAGAACTCATTGAATCAATTATAAGCCAAAATCTCAGACAACTTCGCACATACTGGTAAACAGTGGTTGCAACAGTTCCGTTGATCAAACTGCATCCGAACGCAGCAGAAATGTGTAGCCACTTTTGCGGCACATGGTCCCGCACGCATGCATGACATGATGTGCCGGCGGCGGCGGCGCGCATGCAGCTGCATGCGCAGCTACTGCAGTACAGCCCGGCTGTACCGACAATAATTGGGCCTCAACGGCAAACGCGGTAAGTAAGTGCGACAAAGGTTTACAGAGATAAGTCATGCATTCGTCATACTTCCACTGCGAGAAATGGTTGTCGCACAGGCTCGCCCAATGTTACCCCGACTGGGAGGTTTTAGGCACTTGACAAACGGGCGTTCCCAGGCTATGAACAGCCGACTGACTGCACATCCTGTCATCGAAAGCTCCAGTACATGTATCGCGTGGTGGTTTTGGACCTTTCAGGCGTTACTTCATTGTATCACAGCTGAATGCCAAACACTACAAAATGTTTGCCCCGCGCCCTTCGCTAATATTAGATTCGAACAATCATTCCTAAAAATAATATTACAAACATCAACACATACACCGACATTATAAAGGGATAACGGTACCCTTTCTATCTTCTCGGGCTGTTACTCAGGCTGTTGACGAAACAGACAATTATTTTCTGCTGTTACTACAACTATTCTGATGTCGACGATGTGTTCGTTTAGTTTAGGTTATTCCCTACGCAGGGCGAGCCTTTTGTTGGCTCCTGATGGAAGTTCCCACTCCTTTGATGACCCAGGATGACCGGTCCGGTCCGGAGCAAGTGGTGTAGGGTGATGCATACGAGGTCATCATTCCGTGAATGTGTTGGACCCAATCATTTTTTTGTACGGCTCCTTCGCTCCCTACATCATCGGCCTGGGCATGGTCGTTGGCCATTGCTAAAAAGGCACAGCACTGCAGTGCATGCAGCTGCATGTAGGCAATGGAGTGCCCACAGCCTACAACCCTGCTCCCTGCTGTGTGCAGCACTGTACGCGATTTTGCACTTAGCAGCAGACACATTGATAGCACCAGATCTGGGCAAAGAGAGCAGGGGTACCAGCCCGACCATGTCCAGGGAACACAGAAAGGTGATAGCTGCATACGCAAGCACTTGAGATCTCTCTTGAGTTACCAATTAATCATGAGATATCAGCCAACAAGCACCGAGGGAGGTGGGCTGGTGCCAGCCAAACCCACGCTCGCTGCTGCGCTTGTAAGCCCAGCCTCAGTGACTGATCAGTCACTAGAGCTCATGAGCTGAAGGTGCTTGTCAGTAATGTGAACAAACCTCCAAATGACAATCCGCAACAGTTGTATAGCATGATCAGCATACTTTAGAAAACCAACACCAGCAGGGGAGATCTATGCAGCAAAGAACACCATGCAAGCAATGGACAGCATATCAACAAGCAGAGCACCCTACCGGCCACCCCATGGTCGTGTACTGCTTGAAACTCATACAGCACGTAGCAGAGCACCTGTGCTGGCGATGATGCCACATGTTGATCAATGCTTGAAACCGAGCTCTTCCGTCTGTATCAAATTCACAAAGAGGCGCACCAGTGTCAGTTTTCGGATCCACTGAGCTGACACAAAAACGTCTGGATGCCAGATCACATAGGTTGACAGTAGATAGTGCTGGCTGTTTTACGTCAATTGATGCAGGAAAGAGCGATCTTGCCCATTGCTGGGGGACTGGATAGCTGCGCAGCATGCTCAACACAATGTGTTGTTGGAGCAACACTGTTCTGCCTGGGTGCTTGAAGCAGGCAGCACCACAGCAAGCGCCACAAACAGAATGACCCCTTGGCACAGGAACGCCACCACATTCAGCTACTTGATATTAGTTTTGTGCACAACAGGGACGATACATTCGGCTATGGTGTTGGCGTGTGAGCAATAGCGTCACTGCGCAGCACACAGCAGCTCTTTTGCATTGCCTGCTGCAGCAGCACATGCTAATCCATCATACCAGCCACCAGCTGTTGATATTGGTGCAGGTGTACACTAAGATGATGGAGACACAGCTGACAATCAGCAGTGTCGCAGTGAAGCCGAGTACATGCCTGTATGGTCTCCACAGAAACAGCTGCTGCTTCATGAAGCAGATGTTTGCTGTACCATCCTCACTACTTCTTGGTGGCCACTGTAAAGATGTAGGCGCCTATGCCAAGCAGGATGCAGACCAGGACGATGTCCAAGCAGAAATTGCGCTTGGAGCGCATCTGCAGCAAGAGCAACGCCACAGGCAGCGACAAGCGAAGACCGTGTTGGTGTATAGCTGGTGCCAGCAGCATCAAGATGCACCAAGCACCAGCGACAAATGGCTTCGACTGCTTGCAAACTCAGTACACGTCATAACAGCAGCTGCTGGTTGCCGGTGTGTGTAGACCACAATGCGTCAAGCGTCATGCACAGACCGCAGACAGCAGTTCATGCTCCATGGTCTGCTGCAAATGTAGCAGTGAGTGTGTGTGGGCCCACCTGTGTGACCAGGCCTGTGAGGCGCGCATTGTTGCTTTTCAGCTGCCCTGTAACCTTGTTGATCTGGCTGTCTATGTCATCAATCACAGGGTTCTGCTTGTCCAGCTCCTCCTGCATGCCACGCGCCATGTCGCCCAGCGTGCTCACACCCTTCTCAATGCGCTCCAGCTGCGCATCTTGCCGGACCTTGGCATACTGCCATTCCTGTGGGTCAAGGGCCAGGCAACAGGGTAGGAGCGACGGGCAGGGCTCAGTGCGGAAGCAATTCCAGCAGCAGCAGCAGCAGCCAGGCAGCCAGCAGCAGCAACAACAGCAGCACCTGGCTATGTCCTACGCATTTTTTGTAACACAGCAAGGTGCTGGCAACCAGCAGCAACTGTTATGCTCACCAGCACCTGCTGCCACAGCTGTTTGTAATGCCAGCACACCCACCTGCTCAAACTTTGCTGTCTCATCTGTCTGCTTGTAGTGCATGGGGTTGACCTGCTGTGGGTCGATGGGCCCGATGGTAATGGCGGCCCCTTTGGCTATGTGCAGGCCCACTCCAGGCTGCGTAAGCATACATGTCACAGCCACGGTGCCTTTCAGAGCAAGCAGGCACCTCATGCACACGTAAGAGCACCAGCCAGTGCTGCTGCTGCACTGCGTTCGTCTGCTACATCAGGTCTGCTTTCCACGTAGAATCAGTGAGATGCGCTGCTGTCACTGCTGGTATCTGCTTGTGCTTTGGTCACCTTGGTGGGCCGCCTGTTGCCGCCAATGCCATCCGGGATTGAGAATATCTTTTCAATCAGCTGCTGGATCTGCGTTCAGCACACATCAGAGTGGTTGGCTCAGACTCAGCTGAAGCCTAAGCTCATGTTACCAATGATGTGCCGTTGTTCCATCACACCATATCTTACACGCAGCTGCTGCTGGCCTCCCTGCACTTGCCAACCAGCTGCTAGTACTGCTGCAGCTGCACATTAGCCCTCACTGCCGGCATGCACCTGCTTATCTCGGTCCTCAATGACTGCCTGGTTGACTTTCTTGCCCTTCTTTTTCTGATTCTGCAATGCCTGGATGCCATCAGTCAGCAAAGACTGCTTGGCTTTCCTGCAAGGCAGTCGGGTGCAAGCAGAACATAACAGCTGACAAGCAGCCTCAACAGGGTGGTGCTGCATACGCTCCACTTTGCAGGATACGTGCTGCCTCCGATGACGGTGAGTTCTGCCAGCATGACCTGAGCTGCTTGCCGTGCCTGAATGCAGTTGCTGTGGCTGCTGGTGCTGTGCTTCAGAGTGCTGCCGTGCTGGGGCGCACCTGAGTCTGCGTTGCGGGCTGCCACAATGGCCCTATTCTTTTCTGCAGCCACCTCCTCCGCTTGCTGTGGCAGCAGTGGCAGCAGAACAACAACAACCGCTGACCATCAAGTAGGTGAGCAGTATGTTTGGCCACTCAATTTGGCCACCTGCTGCCTGTTGTGTGAATGGGGTGGCATTAGCTGCGGAGCACCCCATCACTTGTCGATGTTAACTGCCTACTGCTTTGGCGCAATCAGTGTAGTGCAGCTGATGCCAAAACCTACCTTGTTGAGGTCATCCACCTGTGACGTGATCAGGTCATACTCCTCCTGATAGGGATCGTCACCTTTGGTCTCGCGCCTCTTGCCCATGGGGGCGTCATACTTCTCATACCTGTCACAAGAGGCTCCCTTTGCTCAATTGCTGACATTGCTGACATTGCAGGCCTTGCAGGCTAAGCTGTGTGCATGCAGTACAGTAGCTGTGCCATGCATGCTGCGGCATTTATCAATATCCTTGCCATAGCCGCCGACGTGAGTCAGCTGCACCTACTTCTTGAGAATGGCATCTGTTCTCTGCTGCAAGTCGAAGAGAGACATTCTGCTGGACGAATCCTTGAATTGCTGGACACACAGCAGTACTCTCTGCTGCTGGCACCTCTGGTGCGTTCAGCCTGCTACCTGACGCAACGGCATATAACATATATCAGAATCACAGTATTATACATGAGAATTCTGCAAGTTGAGCGGTACCATCGGCGTCGTGAATTGAAACGGTAGTGCTCAATTGTTTGAGGCACTGCACTACTGTTTGAAAGATACGTGCAAGGTTGTCCGCAAGCATTGATATATCAAGGCATACATGTTTGAACGTTTGTCAACAGGGTTTTGACTGATGCCTTCAAAAACTAGAAGACAGCAGGCAGCAATTGATGCAAAGTGTTTGCCACGCTGAGCCAGCCAATGAGTTCATCATTGTCAACCCCAAGCATGTTCTGACTTGCACGAGTCATCTACATTGCACGATGGAGCAGAAGCAGTTGTTGGACTGCATCGATGTCCGGCTGGTGAAAGAGCAGCTCCGACTTCTTGGACATGACGTGACAGACGACGTGATCATGTCATTTGTGAAGGGCCTTGCTGGTGGTGCAGAGCAGCAGTGTGCTGATGGTAGTGCAGCAAGGGCAGAAGCAGGCCAGGATGTGCACAACACACCAGCAGGTGGGTTGCAGGCCTGGGGGGACCATCCCGAGTTGCTAGCTCGTTAAAAACAAAGATGATATTTTGCAATGACCGCTGCTCTGTGTAATGTGCAGCGTACCTAGTGTGGATGCGAGTAATAGGAAGCACAGCAGTGCTGCTGTGACCACATGGTGCACCACTTCATGCGCTGCGTGCTGAGTGGTCCGTCAAAACATGCATGACGTTATGAAATATAACGACTGCGTGCAGGCGCAGGGGCCACGGCAAAAGGGAAGCAGCAGCATGCAGGTGCCAGTAGCGGCTTGAAGCACGCTTCAGGTAGCAGTTCTCACAGCATTGTCCAAACAGCTGAGTACATGGCACCTGCGGCAGCCCAAGAGCTGCTTGCTGCAGGCTCAGCTGCAACCATCACCATCACAGCAGCAACGTCACAAAGGCCGCTGACAGATGCTCCCTGCAAATCGCAGCAGGCAGACCAGCGTTCCCCACAGCACGCACTGCAGGACTTTGGCTCGCCTGCAGCTGTGCTGCAGGCCAGCCTGGACCAGCGCTGCCGCAAGTTTCTCGCCAGGCTTTCAGACAGGCAGAGCACACAGCAGCAGCCAGCAGCAGCAGCACCTGGTGTTGGGTGGCGCCTGGCCCGAGGCCAGCCTGGCAGAACTGTCAGACTCTGCGTCAGACGGGGACCAGGAGCAGGCAAGCTGCAGCCCATCGTCACGCCACCAACGTCACAATGACATGCATGGCACAGCAAGGGCGCCTGACAGGGGCAGCGCCATCTATGCTTCAGCAGCTGACGCGCATCATGCCTCCAGTGAGCAGCACCTAGCTGGTGCTGTTCGAGGTCTCCACATTCAAGGAGATCAGGCACAGCAGCAACAGCAGTCTAACAGCGGTGACACCAGCAGCAGCCAGCAGCCACAGCAACCAACTTCTCTGCGTGGCTTGCTTGATGCTGGCAGTGATGTTGTGTTTGAGGTGCAGCCTGGTGTCAGCAGCAGCCACAGCCTGCCTAGGTTTGGCTTCAGATGTGGCTACAGGCCAGTGGGCATCCACTTGCCACCTCCGCCAGGACAGGAGGCACTGGCCCTCATGCAGCACACCAGCGGCAGCCGCAGCAGCAGGGCTGTTGACGCCGTTGCTGCAGAGGCCGGCAGCTTTGCTGGTGATGCAGCCGCTGCCAGTGCTCCTCTGCAGGTCAGCGTCTCCTCCTCCAGCTGGCCGGCAGGTGGGCAGACGCAGCACTCGCTGCAGCAGTTGGTGGCCAAAGGACAGCACCATGTCGCGCCGGCAAGGGCAGCTCCTGGTCTGCGCGTTCGCAGCGAGTCCATCATCAGTGACGCCGTCCCTGGGGGCGGCGGCAGCTGCTGTGACGCACGACCCAGGTGAGCACAGGGCAGCGGTGAAGCGCCGCGGCAACAAGGCTGCCGAGGCAGGCTGGGGCGTCATTTGTCGGTGGAGTCACCTTTATATGAAGAAACGCAGCTTGGTGTCGAGCCATGCCCTCCCACAAGGTACACCAAGGTGTGGACTGACTCAGCACGGCATGCAACTTTTGGTGTGAGATGTTTTGCTCTTGGCCATGCTGTGTGTGCGTATTGTGGCACTTGGTGCAAAGAGGTCTGCAGCAGTAAAGCATCTGCTGAGGCCAGCGCAAGCTGTAAGTACGAAGTGCCAGCCTGATGCTTGTCCTGCTGCACTGGACTCTAATGCAGCACTCCGGCGCATCTCAGTATTCCCACCACCAAGGCTGGCCTTCATGTGTGCCATGCAGGCGTGTGTCTACTGACGGTTTAGGCCCCAGCGACCCCCTGTACCATGCACCAGCCTCCCCGACAGAAGATGCCGGCCGCAGCTGCAGCAGCAGACTACCTGGCAGTGGCAGGTCACCTGCAGCAGAACCCACAAGGGCATCTGCTGCTGGCAGCGGCAGGCCAAGGTCTTCAGCATTTCAAGCTGCAGCTGCACCCAGCCACGCTGCTGGCAGGCAACACGATGCGCTGCCAAGCCGGCAGTCATCGTACAGCAGGGCACGCACCACCATCAGCCGCAGCAGTGTTGCACCTAGCACTGCCGGCGGCTCCAGCTACGGTGGTATCAGCAGCGGTAGCAGCAGCAGCAGCAGCGGCGGCATCGGCAGCTCCTTGTCACAGTACAGCCAACAGCTCAGCTGGAGTGGTGGGCGCAGCAATGCCATGGCGCCAGGCGTGCGCAAGACAGACCGTGTGGCACGCTTCCAGAAGATGCAGCAGGCCTGGCAGAAAGACAGGTGGGCTGCATGCTGCGCCGTGCAGCTGTGACAATTGGGCATGCGCGTGTGTATGTGCCGCTGGGAGCTGACCATGCCAGCTCATCTGCCGACGGTTAAGCCAGCTTGTGCATGGTGCGTGATCACAGCTTATGCGCTCAGCCAAAGCCTGATTGTCGCTGGACACAACTGCATGCGTCTGCGCTTATGCAGGTACCTAAACACAAGGGCCGCATGCAAAGGCAGGGCTGCCAGTATTAGCAGCAGTGGCAGACTGGCTGCAGCGGTGCCTGTACCCAGCAAGCCAACCTGGGAGGACTGAGACTCTGCCCCAGAGGAATGATGGCGTACATGTGTGTCACAGCAGAGTGCACTGTTGGGACAAACGGTGCACGTGACGGCATCTTTGACGGCACAAACATGCCTAAGGTTGAACACTTGCATGTGTCTCTGCGTCTTGGCTTTTCTTTTTCATCTCATGTGTGTTGACATTGATTATTTGGCTGAGGCACAAGGTCGGGTACGAGGCTACATATGCAAGACCAGGCGCTGCCGTGACTCACCCACTATGTGAGCAAGAGCAGCACCAACATGTCAGCAACTTTCGCACCCTTGCAATATTGTTCAGCCCATATGACAGGCTCTTATGCTGCAGCCTCCCTCCAAGCAATTTTTATTGGCATGCGAGTAAGTGCGTGACGCACTTGCTGCATTGTGCTTGGCACATTGGGCTTCCTGCAACAAAAGTAAGAGGTGCTGTGATACTGCGCAGGGCCTTACTAGCTCTGGAACTCTACAATCACAAGCAAACAGTCTGGAAGTAGGACAGTCATGGAAGATTCGGCTGGCAGGGTAAGAGGTTGTCGGAGAAAGCAGTTTGCCTGCTGTGACTGATCCGTCACGGCGTGGGTCGTAGTGAGCTACGCCTGCAGAAGCCTGAGCTGCTCAGTTGCCACCTTTTTGGTATACCATTCTCTGTTGATTTCATGTTACAGTTTGCTTGTTGGCGCCTCGGCTCTCGACAGCAGGGTTCCATGGGTGTTGACGCCGGCGAACGCCGGTGAGTTCAAACCTGATCACGCCAAAGCAGAGGGTGGAGGGCGCAGCAGCTGTGCCGGTTGTCAAGCGCGAGTTCTATACTTGCATCTGAGCTATTGGGCAAGTTTACTGTCTAGCTTGGTCCTACTCGGCATCGCTGCACCTGATCACGGCTGGCGTTGTGGCAGAGGGATCATACCCGCCTCTAGTACGGCTGTGATCTGCTTTTCTTCAGTGTGCCGGCTTAGCCTAGTGCAGCATGGCGGACTCCAACACAGATGGCGAGTCTTGTTGGGTGTGCCTTTCCGGCCTGGAGGACGCACCGGGGAAGCAACTGGAGCTTGCTTGCAGGTGTCCTAGGCCTGTTCATCGTGAATGTCTCGCTCGTTGGCAGCTGCAGCAGGCAGGCAGGAGGTGAGCCCGTATGCTGTCTTGCAGGCAGCACACCTGCCCCTGCGTGCTGCGTAGCTGATAATCGACTGACGCACGTAGATTGAGATGTTATAGTGTACTTTTGCAAGCTGCGGTGCACTTTATGTTGTCGGCCTGCCAGCTGCTGGTCGCGAGCAGTTCCGAGTCGTTCCTGAGCTTGGGACCCGCCTCTGCACTTGCACAGTAACACAGTCCACAGAATTGTGCGTGATTACTGCGCCCGCTGCCCCATCGCCGGCTCACTCAAACAATGCTGCATGACATGCTGCAGGGAGGAGCACTACTGTCGCTTCTGTGAGCAGGCCTACCCAGACTGGAAGGACAGCCTTACCCCAAAGGAGCTGAAACCCTCTACGCCCATCATGGCAGTTTCTGTCCGTGGCCGTGTGCACAAGCTGCGTGTGCGTCCTGGACCTGATGGCAAGGAGGACTTTAAGCGTCAAGTGCGCGCGCTGCTGGGCTATGATGACAGCATGGATTTTGACGTCATCTTTGAGTGCAAGACGCCCCACAGCGGTGAGGCAGGCAGGCCTATGGCTGACTGCCAGAGCACAGTGTGTTCCCTGGACATGGCAAATGCTTGCACGCAAGGGCACCGCAGCAATGCAAGTGCTCGTGCCACCCGCTTCACTCCTGCTGTCACATGTGAGAATGCACTTCTGCTGTTGCATGCAGTCTCGCTTGCGGAATGCTGCTGGGTGTGCTTAGTTTAGTTTGCATGTGCAGGGTCGTGCAGCTGTGGTGTGCATGGGGCATGGGCGCCCAGGCGTGGATCCCACGACACAACCTCGTGAACGTTTGTTTGCCCTGTTGTGCTGCCTGCTGCAGGCGAGAAGGTGCAGCTGCACGGCTTCAGCGCATTTGATGCAGCCACACACTGCGCGGCTGTGTCAGCTGCCAAGCGCCTAAAAAACAAGGCACACAGGACCTCATCAGCTGCAGCAGCAGCAGGCAGCAGCCCAGGGTTCAGCATCCACAGCAGCGGCAGCATTGGCCCTGAGGCCATCAGCAGAAGCAGCAGTGCCCCAGCAAGCACCATGGGCAGCAGCAGCAGCAGCAGCAGCAGCTCACCCCTCACCAGCAGTCCTGCTTCTCACAACCACAGGCACCACAGCCGCAGTGCAGCCCCTGAGCACCTGGTGGCAGACTGCAAGGATGGGATGCAGCTGGCAGGCACACGCAGTGCTGACTTGAACGAGCAGCAGCAGCAGCAGCAGGGCCTTGGCAGTCCCTTCCCACACACCACAGTGCCTGGCCATCTGCCTGCACATCACAGGCAGTTCGTGCAGCAGCAGCAGCAGCACCGGCTGCACATGGTCGAGCAGCCAGCGCTGCGCCCACGTGCGGCCGCTGCAGGGCAGGCGGAGTTCAGCTCGGGCGCAACAGCAGAGGGCCGCAGCCACGCAGTGTCGGCATCACCTGAGCCGGCCTCTGCCTGGGCTGCTGCCAGGCTGCCGCCGCAGCATGGGCGTCCCAGCAGCTCCGGCAGTGCAGCTGCAGACGCGTCCGCCCTACTGACTGCTGCAGGCCAGGCTGGCAGCATTGAACTCATGCAGCAACTAGCAGGCGCAGCAACAGCTGAACTGCAGCTGAGCTGCCCACTGCCCAGTGATCCCTGCACCAGCAGCAGCACCGCAGCAGCTGCCTCGGCTGAGGAGGCGTGGGCCAACTGTGGTGGACTGCCAGAGCCGGTGCCAGCGCTGCCGGCCATATACCGCAGCCACAGTGCACCCTCCGCACCAGCAGCACGCGCCCCTGCAGGTGCTCCTGTGCGCACCACCAGCAGTACCGTCGAGCTGGTGTCCAGCAGCACTGGCTGCCTGGGCAGGTGGGCCGCTTCGCCGCCCGAATCGCCCCGGATGCGGCAGCCCAGCAGGCGCAGGCAGCCGCGCAAGCTGGCAGAGGTGGCGTCCGGCTGGCTGAGGCAGCTGGCAGCAAAGAAAGCAGGCAGAGTGCGCGTTTGAGCCAGCGAGTGGGGCAATGGGCGTGCTTCCTTTGCCTGCGCAGGGATGAGTATGGTTGCACTGAAGACTTTCAAGCAAGCATGGTGTGCATGGGCGTGCTGGTCGTGCGCATGGTAGTATATAGGCAGGGCGGCGGGGGTGGCTTGTTGGTTTGTGTTTTGCTGAACGTTCTCTGGTGGAGGCTGAGTTGCGTGCAGGCCAACGGCAATGTATGCTGGCCATTGGGAGTCAAATTTTGCAATGAACATATGATGAGAATGTTGTGTTCCCATGCAGCGTGCCAACTGCTGTAAACTGCTCTCAGGGCAAGACAGCAAGGCAAGATGGGGTGCTACATGTACTTGGGTTGATGAATGCTCAGCAGGGTGTGTGCACCGTGGGTGCTTGTTATCTGCTGCGCATGCAGGCCTTTTGCAGACCCCACCGCTGCAACTGGACAACGATATCCAGCAGAATAAGCCGCGTATTGATTGCAACCCACTGTCAGAGGTCTGGGGCTTTCTCTGCAGAGTGCTTGGTGGGTCATATAGCCGAGACACGCTGTGCTTTGTGTATTGTTGCAGCAATCGTGGGCTTAGCAGGGTCCTCTGCTTGTATGCTGGTTATTATGCGGTCATTGTGCGTGCCTGTAGTCTGTTGGGTCATGCACTCACTCGTGTGAGGTTTGCTTACGTTGCCGTCTTGCTTGGTCAGCTCAGACGTCCAGCTGCATGGCTGGAAGAGTGCACGCACCCGGTGTTGTATCCTGGCCCCGTCGTGCATGTCGGGTATGTTTTCAGCTGCACCGCCGCTTTGCATTTCATGTACAGACTGGCAGCATACCCCAGCTGCACACTGCTTCTGAGGCAGAAGCAAGCGTGCGGCACACGCTGCCGGATGCGTGTGTATGTACGTTGCTTGTTGTCCCAAGTCTGTCCTGGTCCAGTGTGATGGCGGCTGCAAGCTGCAGCGTGGGCTGCAGCCGCTGAGGCCGCGACAGGCCTGGCCATGTCACATGCTGTTCAAAACGTCCTGCGCTGTGCCGTATGCACCCTTCCGTGCCACATGGTGCATGCACAGTAAACACGCGTACGAATAAAACAAGCACAAACGATACGTGTACAGATTTGAGCTGTGCCTGCAGCTGCTGCTGTGCTCTGTCGCCCTTGCATGAGTTGGGTTGAACAAGTTGCTCTTGCATTGGTGTGCACAGTTGTTGCTTTTGCGCAGCGTGCTATCGCGCATTGCATGAGACGTCAGTTGTGGGGCGCATGTGCAGTGTGCAGGCTGGCTCCGCATCAGCAACCTGCACCACTGCTGCTCCTGCTGCTGGTGATGGCCGCGGCCGGTGCGCTGTGGTGTGTTGCGCTGCATGGTGGCATAGTGTGATGTGCAGTACATACTGTTCAGACTATTGCAGGCCATCTTGGTAAGCCATCTGTGCCTGTAATGTGGGGAAGGTGGGCAGGTTGTTGTGTTTGGCCAGCATGTTACTGTGCTGGTGGCTTTTGGCTAGCCGTTGCAGAGTGGCACATGTGTACGTTGCGTATACCATGTGTCTGCTGGTGGTTGGTTGCAGGGCACCGGCCTTGGTGTGTATGACGCTCAGGGCGACTGCAGCAGGTGTGTGCAAGAACAGCATGTGGGTTCCCATTAATTATGATGCAGACTGACTGAGCAGCAGAGTATCAAGCTGTCGAAGCCAACCCACTACGCCACATGGCATCATCACTGCTGGGGCTTCATCCAGTTGCAGTTGAACCTTTCCACGTCTGTTGTACTGCCGCCATTTTATCGCAGCCTTTCCATGCATGGGTAGTCAATAGCGTTAATCATGCTTTTGTTATTAAATCGTGAGTTACTAGGCACTCACTCATCACAACATACCTGTGTTGAAACGCATGCTGGTTGTATTACATGTGCTATATGTGCTCCAGTCACAACGGTGGTGCTTGCCACCGCAGGCTGAGCTACTGTATGTCCTACATGCTGCTGCTCGAACGTCTTGAGTGATACCATAAGCAACTGATGGCGCTGTGAGGCTGGCATCAATTATGCAGCACATTGTCACAGCATGCAAGTCAATGTCACAGCATGCAAGTCAAATTGCGTGCAAGTACCTGTGGGAGAAGCACATGCTGGGCTGATTGCATCAAATGATTGCAATGCTATGCCTTGAACGGGTAACATGATGACAATGAAGCACATGTGTGTGGTTTCAACCTGTCCAACTCTACTTCTAGCCTGCTGGGGGCGATTGGTGCACCCGGGCGGACATCTGGCTGATGTGCACACTGCACAGCAAGGAAGGGGCTTTCCAATCGCGATCATGGTTTTAACTGATCTGGTTGCGCGCAGAACGCTGTCTACCCCTAGGGCGCTTGCGCCGCGCCCAGTGGTGACCTCTATGTATCTAACACACACAGCAGCCTGCTGAGCGCCTTGCCAAACCGTACCATATAATACCAAAGCAGGGCCACAGGCCCACCCACTAAGGAGCCAAACAAGGCTCATAGGGTCCCACAACATTGAAATAATAATAATCTAACCTAGTCCGAAGCCTCAACAAGTTCTGAACATTATGTCTCTGAGGCAAATATTTGCCAACTTACCAAAGTGGGGCCACTGGCCCACCCGCAAAGGAGCCAAACAAGGCTCGTGGGGTGCACAAAAACCAGGAGGTCATCAACAGAAAGAAACACCAACCTCAACAAGCTCAGAGAGCTCAGAATTTAGAGAGTCAGTAACTTCAGAAGCACTACTAATATCACTGGGAAGCAACAACTGTGCCAATTCTGGATTGTTACGTACCAGTAGACAGCAACACTACTTTGTCTTTGCTGCATAAAATCTGCCAAACATCGCCCGCTTGGGTGTGCCGTGCCACCTGGGTTCTGCCAACCTCCAAACTCATCAAACAGATGCTGAAAACGCTCCCGGACCAGCTCGTAAGCACCACACTCACACACACAATGTGGAACTCATCCTCAATCTGGCCAGCAGCGCATCGGGTGCAAAGCCGCTGATGTCTGGGCAGCAAGCTGTTGTTAACCCGTCCCCCCCGACCAGTAGCCACACGCAACTGATGAGCACCCAAATGATACTGCATCAGTAATGACAGGTGCAACTTGTTGAGGCCAGCAGTGTTGTGTCACTGAGGAGCACAATGTGCGCCATAGCAGGATCGTTTCCTACCAGGAAACAGTAGTAAATGAAAGCAGCAACACTGCTCTGCCTCTGCTGCATAAAGCATCATCATCATGATGGCAATCCTGGCAGGGCTGCGCAGCATTGCATGTCCTGCGAACAGCTGCAATGCACTGCGAAGCCTAGGCCTGGAAATAATGATCTGGACGAATCTGGCAGCGCTGGAGTCACCGAGTCCTGCGCTGGTCAGCTGCATGCTACCTACTAGGTGGCTCTTTGCTTACAACAGCCCGGCTGGCAGCCGTCAGCTGGAGGATCTCTCTTACAGCTCACCATTCCTGATTCCAAACGCCCAAAACAAGCTTCTCACTGCTGGTCTCGCTGCCAATACCGCAGTGCGCACTGCATGATGCCAGCAGTGCTGCCAACACGGCAACAAAGCTTGAAGCTTCAACCAGCAGTGCTGCTGCTGCGCGACTGGCCAAACTGCTGCCCTTGCACTGCCTCCAGCAACCGCTGCTTGGTTACGCTGTTTGCGTATTGCTCAGGCGTACTGCACACCTCAGCAGGGTCAAGCAGCTTGTGGAGTCCATGCAGCAGCTTCAGCAAGCAGCAGACACAGGTGCATGTGTTCTGCGACTGATGTGCTCTTAGAAGCCACAGAAAGGATGCGACCGCACACCACACTGCATGCAACCCTAGCTTAGGCTTTGGGTACAAGAATGCCAACGAGTTCAAGTGTAGCCAATTGGAGGCAACTTGAACACTGCAATCCCAACTGTGTGACTCACAAGCTTTAGACGTTGGTCAAGGCTTGCCACAACACAGGGCCTGCCTGCAGGCGATTGAAGCAGAGTTGTGCATGCCACGGCATGCCACTTGTAGAAAAAGGCTCAAAGGCTGGCACAGTACTCAGCACCCCCTGCTACAAATACTGCGATCAAGGGCGTGTTGACAGTGGCCTTTGCTGCCAGCAAGGCTCCAGCGGTACTTGAAGCAGCAGTCACTCACCTCGTCAAACAGGCTGCTGTCCAGCACTTGCAATACAATACAATACAATACATCTTCAGGATTGAAACCTGACCTCAGGCACTAGCCCATGGGTGGCCAGCGAGCCGCTACTCCGCTCATGAGGTGATCGTAGTTGTACCCAGTCTTTCCTTCGTTGTTTGGGCGACCGAAACCACCCGCGTAAGTCCGTCATTTCCAGTTGCTTTTCATGCCCAGCCACTTGCTCTGCTGCCGCATGGTGCGTGGGCGGTGAGTGCAGTGCGCGCAGTGAGTGCGCGCAGTGAGTGCAGTGAGTGCAGTGAGTGCAGTGAGTGCAGTGAGTGCGCGAAGTGAGTACAGTGAGTGCAGTGCGCGCAGTGAGTGAGTGCAGTGAATGCAGTGAGTGCAGTGCGCGCAGTGAGTGCAGTGCGCGCAGTGAGTGCGCGCAGTGAGTGCAGTGCGCGCAGTGAGTGCTGCCCGGTGGGCGCAGAAACGAGCCGCTCATGCATGGCCAGCAGCAGCTCGGCTGGCAGCTCCTCAAGCAGCACCTGCACAGCAAGCAGGTGCACTTCAAGCCAAAGTATAAGTGCACGGTTGCTATATGATTGACAGACTTCCCACGCCAGTGATTGAGTGGCCAATGAGCCAGCGGCCACTGGCCACTGGTGACCAAACCTGCAAACAGGGCAGCAAATTTCAAGGGTTGCTGCTCTGCTGCACCCAAGCTGCATGGCACTGAAGCCAGGTAAGTGCCTCAACGAGCCGACGCATGATTATGTGCAATAAAAAGCAGCACGACCACTTGCGCTTATTTGTGTTGCAACACAACAACTCGTTCTTGTACAACAATTGATTATAACTCCCTCCCATCAAGTTGTGCATGTCTTCTTCTTCGCATCAGGCACCTCTGCCCCCTGCTCTGCGGCTGCTGCCAAAGCCAGCCTCTGCCGCAGCGAGATGTCCCAGCTGAACACGTCAGCAGCCATGTGCCACTGCTGGCACCCATGCAGCTGCTCTGCGCTGTGGCTGCCGCCTCGCAGGCTGTGAACCCCCACGTCTCCAACCCCTCCTCACCGGCTGTGAACCCCCACGTCTCCAACCCCTCTTCGCAGGCTGTGAACCCCCACGTCTCCACCCCCTCCTCACAGGCTGTGAACCCCCACGTCTCCACCTCCGCCTCGCAGGCTGCTGCTGCTTACTTGGCAGCCTTGAAGCTGCCTTGAGCTGTTGCACGGTTCGCTGCATAGCATCGCAGGCCTCGTGCCAGTCTGCATTGGCAAGCCCACACAAGTTTTGGACATAACCAGGCATGTCAAACACCACCTTGGGCACCCGGTCGCCACGCGTGCCTGTGCAGGATGCAACAACAAGAGGCAGCGGCACTGACGCACGGTAGGCGAAGGTCTCCGTCAAAGCCTGCCTTGCTCATGCCACATGCGCATCCTCGCTGAGGGCCGCGCGCACCTGGCGGAAGGGCCGTCACAGCCTACCGGGCTGGCGGTGCTGCAGACAGGGAGGGGTGACAGGCTGCATGCTGGCGGCGCACGGCTCCGCAGCACCTCAAGTGAACTGCCAGGCAACCTTGCAGGCAGTGACGCAATGTGCGTGGTGTTCATCCAACAACACCAGTACAGGCTCCCTTTGCCCTGCATCTGTGCACTTGTCATAGCTAGATGTGTCTACGAACAGGACCAACTTCTGGCAACAAGCAGCTACATACCCTGCCGCACAGCAACGCAACTTGAACCCCTGGTTCTTGCTTGCCTCACCTACAGGGTGCCGGTGCAGGGCCCATGCTCTGGCATGTCCTTCCCGCCCTTGCCGATGCCCCAGCCAACACACGCGGTCCGGCCCCTCCAGGATGTTCTGCTGCTTCACGTCCAGACTTACGTAGCCCAAGGCATGCGCATTGTGTAGTGCCTGCACTGCCTGTGCACAAGCCGTCACCGTGTACAACACCACCTCTCCTGACTACGCACGCTGTGCGCCGCACGCTGCATGTGCGCAAGAGACGGCAGCAGAATGAGATGCGGGACTCAACACATATATACACGGTCGGTCATGAGCTATGCTAGCATGGTTGCTGAGCCCTGAGTTTGCAACAGCTTGCTGAGGTGCCACTGCTAGGAACAGCACATGCACGTGTGAAGTAGCTGTACAGTTGCAGCCGCCAGCGGCTGGTGACTGCACTGTGCTAGTGGGTGCATCAAGTGCAGGCAATTGGACCTGGCCCTAGTGCTGTGACTGCCAGGCTGCATCAAGCGCAGGCAGCAGATCTACTGCTGCATGATACCCACCCACGAGCATCCTCACCTCCCCACCATGGTGCCAGTATGGCCAGGTCAGTCTGTGCCAGGGGCATGCTGGCGTAGCACACAAGAGGCTCGCCTGGTGTGACGTGCATGCAACCCACTGCTGTTGATAACACAGCTAGAGCGGAAAAGATGCATATAAACAACAATGTAAAACAGCCTCCGTCCGTTTGCATGCAGATAACGCATTAACCAACCATACAAGTTCTGCCGCATGCCAGCAGCCAGCGCCATCCGCCACACTGCTGGACAGCTGCTCCTTCTCACTGAACTGGCCGTCAAACACATTTACGGCAGTGCCGGCTGTGGTGATGATACGTATGCAATGATTGTGGGGTCAATATCAGCAGCTAAACATCGAAATGCCACGCACTGCCCTGGCCACCTCCGCCCACATGCAGGGGATTGGCACACAACATCAAGAGCGTGTTGATTATTGCAGCCAAGCAGCATTGTGTCAGTCCTGGACTAGGCTTGCAAGATAGTACATGTGTGCCACACCTCACAGCATGCTCCCCTCCTACTCTAGCAGGCAGCAGGCAGCGTGCGGGTGATGGTAGTGGATGACGCCAGCCCTCACCAAACTACGCGGCGAGGCACACCTGCTGGCATTGTGGCCGGCTGACTGTCAGAAAGGACTGGCACCCCCACCCAGGAGAGGCCGAGCCATGCAGGGGCCTGCTTCCATGAGGCCTGGCGGGAGCAGCGGGCCCCTGGATCACCCTGCTCTCAGCAGGCCTGGTAGTGAAGCCCGTTGCCGCCTACACCTGGTTTCTTTGTGTCGATGCGCGGTAGGATAGGGATGAGTTTAAAAAAGAACACTCCCAGGCCTTACAGGCATGTGTTGAAAAGCAGCAGCCTTGAGCAGGCTCGCCTGCTTGTAACCCGTAGGACTTGCAACTTGTGACTTGTGACGACATCGGCCTCACCGAGTTTAACACCCTGCAGAGCCTGCCCCGGCCCTGCTGCAACAGTTGCTCTGCCGTGGCCTTCTGGTCCTTGGTCATGCGACGTTTTCCACCAGGCACGTTGCCCTTGGCACCATTGAAGTCTCCAGCAAATGTATATACATTGTCACATTTGGCAGGGATCCTGGCTCTGCGACAGCAAGAGGATAACGTGTTTCGCAGCGCGGCTTGCTGAGGAGCTGCCTGCAGGGCACCACCTTTGCGCGACGCACTGGGCTGCTGACTGCTGCATCCTGTGCAGCAGGCTGCAGGTTGGCCTGCTGCTCAGCAGGGTTGTTGAACTATGGCTGCCTGAACCTTGCTGGTTGGTGGCACAGGAGGCCCCTGTGCCGACCATGGATAGGACAAGCGGAGCCTGCATCAGCAATGGCTTGGCAGACGAGCGCATGTTGACAGTTAGTAAATGTAACACAGTGGTTGGGTTTTGGCGCCATCAAGCCAATGCACTGTGAGTTCAACGCAGTGCTGGTGCAAAGAGCAGTGCTTCGGCAGGCAGCTCTGCTATTGTATTCTGCAGCACACCCCACGTCAACTGCCCCACAATCCCAAGCTTTTCATGTGCTTGTGTGCCGCTGGCATTGATGCTATGGCTTGAATGGGTAATTTGATGTGCTTACGTGAGCCGGTGCAGCAGCCGTCACACTTATGTACTCTTTTTCGTTGGTGCTCTGTGCGTGCTGTCGCGTTCAGCTGAACGAAGGCCGGATGCACCATTCAACTGTAAGAACTCTGCATTTCCAAGCCAGTGTTATAGCTGGTTGCAGTTATGTTTGCGGTGGCCTCATGCACATTTCGGAAAATATGTTAAGGACCCCAAGTCCCTTACAGAGTACCTTTGCGTGGGTCCGCTGCGCCACACAGCAAGCCCGCGAGCCCCAAAATTTGCACGAGATTACGTTTGGAGTATATAATACGCAACTGATACCATTATACCGCTGGAGGTGGTCGTTGCGATGTAGCTGCAGAGCCAAGGTAGAGCTGTCTGCATGTCTGCTCCTGCGGCAAGGACCCTGCCGTGCACATATTAGACCGAAAGCAGATATTATTGCACGAACAACAGCTTGAGACGGGTTCTGGCGCCCTACATGACACACTGCAGGGCTTCTGTCGTGTTAGGTTTTGCTTAGGGTCCTTTACGGTCTTACGGTTTCAAGCATGGTTTGGTACCGCAAACATCTATGCAACCAGCTATATAGAAGACAGTGGCTCAGCATATGAACACCCTGACAGGATCCCTGGTTTGCAGTACAAATGATTATACCTTGCAGTACAAATGATAATATGGTAATTATAACAATAATAATATAAATAATGTATATAAGGCCGATGTCACCACTCACCAGATGTACACTATCTATAATACTACAATGATCTGCATTGAGGTGCAAATAGTGGCAAAGTGGTGCTGATTATTTGCACAACAGATTAGGAGGAATGCTGCTGTCGGACACGGCCTAGGCTGTACGGTACAGGTGCAGGGTGAAGAGCCCATAGCAACAGCGTGGCGTGTATTGCTATGAATGGGCTTTTGTTGTAGGAAAGGATGGTTTTCCTACGCTTGAGCAAGCACTGCGGTGCCTTGGTTGAGCCAGTGCTGGGTTATCAGCAGCAGATGTGCTTGAACAGCTTTTGCTCTTACCAGACGAGCAACAACCGGACCGGCACATAATAGTTGCACATGATGATATTTACACATACTTGACTTGTTGGTGCTCTACCATAGTATACGTATATACCTACGTAGGTGCTCGGACTTGACCTGCTCACTGACACCTCATCATCTGACACCCCACCTGTGTAACAGCGAGCGCGAGAAGGGCATGATCATTGAAATTCAAGCCGGTTTCATATCTTGTTCCTCCATCTTCACAACGCCTCTTGTGAACCGATTGAGCACCACCTCTTTTGCTCCGACACTTTCGGTCTGTCGCTTACTGCGCATAGCGTTCCTTGACAACAATGTGGCCTTTTAGTGGTGCTGTACTTGTTGCATTGGGACTGCTGCCTACAGCTTGTCGCTGGCTAGCGGGTGGGCAGCAGCAGACAGCACTGTGGCAGGCTTCAGCGAGCTATGCCTGGACAGACGCGGCATTTGTGGTGGGATCTTTGCTCTTCCTGTACATTGCAGCTGAGTACGGAAGAACACGGTGAGCTCAGTACAACAGTACAGCTTGCCTGCAATGCTTGTCTACTGCTGCTGCTGCTGCTGCCACTGCTGCTCAGCAGTGGTGGTAGCAATCAGTGCTTTTCCCCAGACATCCTTCGTTCCCCAGTTTGTCTCTGGACTTCGAACCAGGCACTAGAATCAGCTCCTGCTTTGGTCGTAGCTGCCAGCCGCAATGGGACATTTGGCCCTGGCCAGCGGCAATGGTTAGCGGCCGCTTTCTGGTGTGTTTTTGCTTGGCGGTGCTCCACAACATATTTAACACTGTTGGCTGCCTGATCAGTCAACAGACGTCACCGTACTTGCTGACCAGCCAGCAGCCCCTAGTCTGCAACAATGCTGCAGCAGGTTGCTGCTGGATCTGCCTCCCAGTGGCGCAGTCTAGTTTGGCCACAGCAAATGGTCCTATGGGCCTAGGCTGTTGCGGACCAGGGCTGAACATAGAACCCCCTTGGTTCTAAGTTGGCCCCTTGGACCAAACAAGTAACCCTAGTAACAACTGCGCACTACACCAGGCGAAGATGCTCAAGCAAGCAGACAAGCTTACTACTCAGTGGCGTGTCTGCTTTCCTGAGCATGCTTGCCTGCATGTAGCCATGCGCATGCATTGGTGCCGTGCTGCAGCCGTACTTGTTTGCATGCAAGCCCTTTTTGCCCTGTCTACAGAGCACCTGCACAACACCTGCCACCAACCTGTCATGCCTTTGCACGTTGCGATGCGTCGTATGGCCCTGCAGCAGCAAGGAGCGCCCTGCACCCTACCCTGGCGCCTGGGTTGGGCGCGATGGCCGCCAGCATGCGCCGCGCGGCTTTGCCCCCGGCTACCTAGGCTTTGCCCTGCTGTGGTCCCTCATCATACCAGCAGTGCTGCTGCTGCTCAGCACTGGATACGCCTGCCAGCCGCTGGTGTACGCAACTCTGGGCCCTTACCTTCTGGTGTTTGTGCCCCAAATTGCGCTTGAGACCAAGTACCTGAACCGCAGCTTCATGACGCCAGTGCTGCCGCTGCTGTTCATGTACTACCGGCTTTGGCAGTTTGTGCGGTCACTGGCACTGGTCGCAGCGCACACAGCAGGCGCCGCTGGTGCAGAATCATCAGCAGCAGGGACGCCCGGCAGCAGCACTGGCTGACAAGCTACCTGATGTCATTGCTGGTGTTCTGGGTGTTTGATACGGGCTGCACCATGCTGTGGCTGCCGTGGATGTATGATTGGCAGCTGCAGGACCCAGCACTGCTGCAGCAGATAGCAGAGGCACGACAGCAGCAGGCAGCAACATTCATGCTGGCTGCAGAAGCCAAGCAGCGCCAGCTGCAGCCTGCAGGAGCTGGCAATGATAGTGCAAAAGTCATGCCGACCAGCGCTGCAACTGCTCAAGATGCTAGAGATCGTGGCGGTGGTTCAGTTGGCATGACGACGCGCTCCAAGGCACGTGTGCCAGGCAGCAGTGTTCGGCCTAGGAACAGGGCAGCAGCCAGCCACAGCAGCGCAGAGATTGACAGCTACGCCTTTGGCACTTAAGCTCGTCAGCTTAAAGCATGTGCACCATCTGTGCGTAGTGCTTAGTGCGTTGTTATTGTGAAATAGTGTTGAGTGCCCTATTTATGCACCTGTGCATGCGCAGTTTAATACGCTGTTTCAGTCTTTTTGTGGATCATCACAGATGTGGGCCAATTTTATTTCATGTCATCCAGCTGTGAGCACGTGTCCAAGTTCATGCAGCAGAACTGTGATTTGGTTGCAGCTTTTGTGCATTGTTGCTACTTGATGAGCTTTCACCCTGAAGCAGACCCTGAGTCCCTTTTTTCTTGTCGGTCCATTGCTCAAGCCATTGACAAATTTCGTCTGCTTCGGAAGCAGATGAGTTTTTCTCTGCTGTTTCTTCTAAATTTTGATGACGATGATCTTTTCTTTTAAGTCCCCACCATTCTTTTGACCCTTTCGTTGGCTTCTGATTGGGGTTCCCTTTCGAAAGGAATTCCTTTGTTGGGTGGAGCATGTGAAGTAAAGGAAGGAAGAGCTGCAGTTACAGCACAGCTGAGCAGTCATAGCACTGCAGTGCAGTTAGACCCTTTATATCCTCAAGCATGTGCATGGTGCATGCAAAAGAATGCTTAAGGGCTTTGGGTAAATGCCGCAGTGGCACAGCTGCTATAGATCCTCAAGCATTGCTGGACCAGGAGACCCCGGCCCAAGTTTTCCTGGTGCTTCAAGTGGGTCGCGATTTCGACCATTCCTTCACAGGGCCTGGTCAATATCGATCAGGTGGCCTTTGAAGGGTCTGTTCCGGGCCGGCCGGTGCATTTGGGCAGGAGATCTGATCGAAACAGCCCGTGTTTAGCGGCCGATATTGCGACCATTGGTGTTGAACAGGTCGAAGCCCATCTCCACACTTCGTAGAACCGGAACCTTCAGCTCCTGGATTTCGACCTATAGAGTTGGACTTTCTAACTTTTTCAAATAAGGTTGCAACGCAGACGACAGTAAAGCTGAACCATGTTCACATACACATATGTTCTTGTGGCTTTTCTGCAACTGCCCTGCACTGACAACCCTAAATGTTCTGTAACCACTGTAGAACCAAGTGGACGAGCATGCTTTAGCAGTAGTCTAGAGCTTCCTATGAGATTCTAGTATTGCAGTAGCAGTGGAAAGGGGAGTACAGCTCAGCCTGCTTCTTTTGCTGCTGCTGCTGCTGCTGCTGCTGCTGCTGCTGCTTGTGCTGCTGCTTCTGCTGCCCCTCTGCCTGCTACGGCCGCCTGACAACGATTTCGCCAGACAGGCACAAACATATCACAGGAGATCAGCCATCTTGTACCATCTGTCAGATCGCACCAGTTTGTTTTGTACTGCAGAGGTTTGGCCTGGTGCTGTTCCTCACAACCCACAACCCTAGCAGGGACAGGTCACCGAAGTTCGGTGACCGAACATGCGCTGAGTGACAAAGCCGACATCTGATTGTGTTAGCAGGCAGGCAGTCGACACGCCAACTCACTATTTTTGAAAAGCAGCCTGCGCGTTTGACAACCGATGCGAAGTGAAGTTGCATTGGCTGTCGCGACCAGTGCATTGCTGTGCTGCTACACGTTTTAGCTACAACAATTTCCTCAGCAGATGCTGCTGTCAGCTGCACCTTCGGCTGCGGTTGCCTTTTTATTCGCCTGCCTTGTTGTGTCAGCGAATTTGTTGGCAGCTAGCAGGCCACAAGCGGTGCAACACAAGCCCGTGTCTGCAGCCTCAAAGCCCCCATCGCTAAAGGCGTCCTCAAAGCCAAGCGTGCAGATCCAAAAACCTCTGCATGCTGGCTATGCCCCCATCAGCAGAACAGACAGCAGCAAACCTTCGTCACTGTACTACGCTTACTGGGAAGCAGCAGAGCCGCAAGGAGGCGCAGTCACAGATCAGACTCCTTTAATCCTCTGGCTCCAGGGCGGCCCTGGCTGTGCCAGCAGCTTCGGTGTCTTGTATGAGCTGGGACCCACGGTGATAGACAGCAGGGGAGGTGAGAGCTGCTGTCAGCATCAGCTGGTCATTCACAGACCCTGTCCCTTGTTGTTGATTTGTTGACACTTACAGCCTGAACTTGTGTGCTCCTCTGCAGTGCCAAGGCCCAACGACTATTCCTTCAACAAGGGGCTGGCCTGCTGGTGATTGATCAGCCCATTGGGACTGGCTACAGCATTGCTGATCCACTGGCGACATCCCAACAGACATGCAGGGTGAGCACAGCAAGTGTTGCAACAATATGTCCCACATTTCTGCACTGTAGCTGCATCGCAAGCAGCTGCAATGGCAAGAGCGTGCCTGCACAGTGGTGTTGGCAGCATCATTGTTGCACCAGCGACGGAATGCTTCAGCTTGCACCACATGCGCACGCTGCGACAACCGCACTATGCTGCAACATTCTGCCAAGCACGCGCTATATCAGGCCAAGCTCGCTGCCTCTTCACCCACCCACATACAAAGTTGCTGCTCTGCTGCATGACTGACATGCACACGCAGGCATGGCGACCGACCTGTATGAGGGCCTGTGGACATTCTTTGATGAGCATCCAGAGCTGCAGCCGCGCCCCTTCTTCATTGCTGGAGAAAGCTATGCTGGCAAGTACATCCCCTCACTCGCCCACTACATCATGCAGGCAGCAGCACAATGTTCTTGGCGGCAGCAGCAGCAGCAGCAGGAGCTGGAGTGGTCACGCAGCCAGGTGCTGCAGCAGGGGCAGCAACGGCAGCACGATGAAGAGTACTGCAGCAGCTTGCAGCAGCTGCAGCAGAATCTCAGGAGCAGCAAGCAGCAGCCAACGCTGTTGCTACCGCTGCTGCGCCGCCGAGCGCTGTGCCGCTGCCCCGGGCTGCTGTGCCAGCTTCAGCCGCAGCAGCAACAGGCGCTCAGGCTTGGGGAGGGTGTGCCTGCGCCCAACTTCCAGCTTGCAGGGATAGCGATAGGCAATGGCCTCACAGACCCTATTGCACAGACCCGCGCACTGGGCAGTGTCACATTCAACTTTGGCTTAATCAGCGAAGCTACGCGTGCACAGCTGCAGCAGCAAGCAGAAGTCGTCATCACATTGGTGCAGGAGCAGCAGTGGCAGGAGGCTGCACAGATGCGCAGCAGGCTGCTTGAGTTCATAGAGCAGGCGTCAGGTGTTGCTACCTTGCTTGACATCCGCAGGACAGCTGCGTATGATTCAGCAGCGGCAGTGCAGGCCCTGCTGAACAGCGCTGAGGTCAAAGCAGTCATGAGTGCTGATGTGTCAATTGACTACGCCAGCTGCTCAGAAGTAGTGGATGCAGTGCTGAAGGCAGATACCATGAAGAGTGCGCGTGCCCTAGTGGAGGACATTCTTGATGTGCTGCCTGTGCTGCTGTACCAAGGCCAGTTTGATGCACAGGACGGTGAGCGCACGATGCAGCATGCCCGCGGCAAAAAGCACACCTGATGCATTTGAGAGCACCCATGTGACTGACATTGGTTGGGAGGTGCAGGCATGATGGCGTGGCCAGCCGTGCTGCAGCCTGTGGCCTGTCGGGGTGTAGCTGCACCGGCCTGTGTGACGCAGGCGGAGGGCCTGATGATTGTTGATGTGTGGGCATGCAGAAGCCTGTTCCTCTTGCTTGTTGTACCTGCTTGCGCAGGGCTCTGCAACTCTGTGCCACCTGAGGGCCTATTGTGTGCCGGCCTGCCTGCTGCACCCGCTCCTGCCACCCGCCCTGCGTCCGCCAGGTGTTGCGTCCACCAATGCCTGGCTGTCGTCGCTCAGCTGGGAGTACAGCAGGGACTTCAGCAGGGAGCCGGGCCAGCTGTGGCACGTGGACGGCCTGCCTGCGGGCTGGCAGCGCAACACATCAACGCTGACGCAGGTGGTGGTGCGCAATGCAGGGCACATGGTGAGCGCCCCGGCACACCGCCGCATGCCTGGCGGCGTGCACCCACCCCGCACCACTCCACACACATCACATTGCAGCGCGGCCAGGCGTGCCATGAGCGCACTGCTGCTGCTGGGGTTGACAGCAGGGGGGGCCACTTGTGGAGGGGTGGGGCCACTTGCGGAGGGTGGGGCTGCTGCAGAGGCATGCTAGTGACAGACCTCCTGCGGGCTGCTGGCAGGCACATGCCTCGACCTGCAGCCCGCACGCGTGCACACACAAGCCGAGTCAGCACGTGCAACCCCCGGCCGCAGCGCCATGCGCGGGCGTCATCTGGTCACAGCACATCGCATCATGCAGAGGCAGCTACCATGCATATGCTGCATCAACACTCTGCATAGCGAGGCCGATACAACATATATGTATGCTGCTTTGCCGTGCCCTTGCCTGCTGTTGCAGGTGCCCCGTGACCAGCCCAAAGCAGCGCTGCAGCTGCTGCAGGACTGGATGCAGGCGCAGCTGGTTAACTATGCAGCAGCAGATGCAGCAGCGGTTGAGCTGCAGCAGACAAGCACAAGCAGCAGCAGTGGTGCCAGCGCAGACATTGTCAGCACCTCTTAGGTTGGATGGGAGCCACAGGCAAGACGTGAGGATGGGTGCATGGGCTGCAAGCAGTTTGCTGTGCAGCAGCACATGTTGCAGTGCTTGAGTATCTGCAGCATAGTTCACTGGCAGCAGTAGTGCATACACTGCGGTGCGACACATCCAGGAGCAGGTGCAGTGGTGAATGTTGTTTTGAGGATTGAAGTGCCACAGTGTGCCACTCTTCTTTAGCATTGGCTGCATCTCAGTTACTAGACAAAAGGAAGTGGCTGCTAATCATCTCAAGCGTTGAGTTGGAGTTGCATGTGCAGCTGTGTTGAGTGCAGAGGCAAGCTGGCGGCTTTGGGTGGTTGTATACCTGCATTATTCATGTACAACAGTGACTTGCTGTAGATGCGATAGTGCAAGCAACATGGAAGTATTCGGGGGATTGATGGTGCAGCAGTGCAAGCAAGTTGGGAAGTGTCTAGGGTTCAGGGTTGTGCCCAGCGGAGGTTTCTGCGGCAGTCAACCTGACAATGACACATTATGGTACACACACAAGCAATTTGGCATGTTTTATTTGTATGTTCCAGTTGCAATAAAACTGGCTGCTGCACCTGCAGTTGAAGGTGCTGCTTGCTGTAGTCTGTTTTGTCAAGGCATAGCATACGCACTGAGCACCTGATTGCGTTGCGCAAAAAAGGGTCACAGTGCAAGTTCACCAAGCATGAGCACCACCAACTGTCGCGTACTGCAGCTTGATTGCAAGTCCACTGGGCATGAAAGCCACATACAAGTGTGTTTGTGTGCTTACGCCTACTTTCCGCACTCAGTGACTGCCAACAAGCACATGGCTGCCTATGTGTTGCAGGTTCTGTACAGCCAAGGTACACCTGTACACACCTACGCCAGTGGTTGGGTGGTGGTGAGGCATACGCGTGGCTGCTGGACAGCAGCTGGTCATGGGTGCACAGGATGCAGCAGTTTTCTGATTCTGCAGGCTTTGTTTATGTGGTGCTACTGTTGATCATATCATTCCACATTTTCACAATTTGGAGGTTACATGGGTACCTTCGCCCGTTTGGGGAGCCAATGACGGGCACAAAACAAAAGTAAGCCACAAAAAGAAAAAAAAATTAGTAGTCATGACACGGGGGTTTCATGTCATGCAGTGGGGTGACTCATCATGCACGGCATTTGCTGAAAAGCATGTCATGCATGGCATCAGCTGAAAAGCACGTGTGTGTTGTTTTGGGACACAATTCTTGTTGGTGGAAAAACGTTTGAAAAAGATGAAGAACCAAAGGCAAGCAACATGTTTGTTGATTCCACAACTTGCAGCCGAGTGAAGTACCTGAAAGAATTTGGAAAGCAACGTGATCGTTGTTGAACAGACGTGTTTTTGGCTCAGATGGTGATACCACAGGACCCGAGCTCATGCGTTCGCTGGCCAGGCTGTAAGAAGCAGCAGACGGCTCAGGCTGATCATGGCCAAGCGCACGGCACAGGCAGTGGTGCCACACACTCAGGCTGAGTGACTCAGCACATTGCACACCGCCAACCCTGTGCG